>MDKJ01198768.1:0-83144 GCA_005239525.1 Nicotiana knightiana | reverse complement strand
ATATATATATATATATATATATATATATATATATATAATTCGTAAAAATAATACCAAACCTCTAAACCGTTATACATATCACAAGGATACCAGCCCAAACAACCAAAACTCTTTCCAAATAATTACAACAATATCTAACAACAGATCAACAATACCAAATAGTCATAGAAGCAATAATGAACATATAACAATTAGGACAATAAGCAATTAAGTTGGGAACGGGAAGGGGAATCATGTTTAACAATTAATTTGGGTGGTGCATAGATACTCGTCACCACACCTATACACCACGCCCATGCATTTCACATAGCAAACAAGTGGGGAGTCCTATTCTCTTAAGCAAAAGTTAGAGCAAAAACTTACCTCAATTCCGCAGGCCACTCACTGCTCAATTATCGCTTTTCCTTTTGAATTCACCTCTAAATTGCTCGAATATAATCACAATGAACTTAATATCATTAACTAATGCTACAAGAACTAACTTTATTGAATAATATAATTTTTCTAAGTTTTCTCAAAAAAAGTCAAAACCCGACCCCGGGCCCGCTTGGTCTAAACTCGGGGTTCGGACCAAATTACGTTTACCCATTCACCCACGAACCCAAATACGCCATTAGTTTTGAAATCCGACCTTAATTTGATATAAAAATTTGATTTTTTTACAGAACTCCCTAATTCTACCCAAAACCTAGATTTTTACCATGAAAATTCTTTGTTTTTGCTTTAATATTGATACAAAATAGTAAGGAATTGAAAGAACAAGGTTCGAAATTGATTTCCTATGAATTGGGGATGAAGATTGCTGAAGAAAAATCGTTTTTAGGGCTGGAACTTCGAAAATTTGGAGAAGAAAGAGTTATGCCCGTTCTTTAACAGATATTTATATTAGTTGGGCTGGGAAACTGTGCGATCGCGGATAAAGAGGTGCGATCGCATGGTGTAAGGGAAATTTGTGCAGTGCGTTCGCATGGGGAGTTGTGCGATCGCACATGGTATTGACCTCCCCTCCCCCAGGCCTGGTTCACTCAGTGCGTTTGCACTGTAGGATGTGCGATCGCACAGCTTGGCCAGGTTGTGCTCCATGATCGCAAGCAATAAGCTGCATTCGCACAGAGTACTAAACAGGCCTCAAATTTTACTCTGTGCGATCGCGGACTTTCCTATGCGATCGCATAGGTCAAAATACCTGGACTCCAGAACTAACAAAAACCAGCAGTTATTTTTAAGTGAAAAACACCTCGTGGCCTATCCGAAACTCACCCGAGCCCTTGGGGCTATAAACAAATCATGCACACAAGTCTAAAAACATCATACGGACTTTCTCGTGCGATAAAATCATGAAAGTAACATGTAAATCTATGAATTAAACCTCAAAACTCATCATTTTCAACAAGAACTCTTAAAGTTCATAATTTCTCAACTGGATGTCTGAATCACGTCAAACGAACTCCGTTTTTCACCAAATTTCACAGTTAACCTTTAAATATCATAACAAAGCTGTACCGGGATCCGGAACCAAAATACTGGCCCGATACCAATGATTTTTAGCATTATTTGTTTTCTTTAATTCACAAACATTTCAGCAAAACAATTTCTTTCAAAAATTGATTTCTAAGGCTTGGGACCTCGGAGTATGTTTCCGGGTATACGCCCGAGTCCCATATTTTACTGCGGACTTCCCGGGATCGTCGGAACCCAGATCTGGGTCGGTTTACTCCAAATGTTGACCAAAGTCAACTTTTATCAAATTTAAATTCTACATATCATTATTTCTTATATTTCCACACAAAAGCTGTCTGGTTTCATGCCCGGACTGTGCACGCAAATCGAGGTATTTAATTTTAGTCTTTCATGGCTATTAAGCATGGAACATAGTCTAGTTTTATGAAATAACCCCTTGGGTCATTACATTCCACTTTGAATAATTCACAAATGCTGATAATTAGTGAAAACATCTATGTAACATCCCCAAAACCCGGAGTCAACAGTCATAAGCATCTAATGAAACAAAGAATCTGACACGGTTTCCTTAATACATCAAGTTTAGGAAAAATATAAATAGCAACAAAATAATAGGGAGAATGGTGGGGCTGCGAACGCCGTGATGCTACCTCACAATCTCCGACAACTGCTCCACTAATGAAGAATCGAATCTCACTCGATCCGGGCACCTGGATCTGCACACAAGGTGAAGGGAGTGACGTGAGTACACCAACTCAGTAAGTAACAAACATAAATAAGGACTTGAGTGCAATGACAATGTCACGACTCAAATTCCCACACGGGTCGTGATGGCCACCAACAACGGGGTTAGGCAAGCCAACATAAATTACACTAAGTGTTACCCTTCCCATGTGATTAATTATCCCAACTTTTACCAGTTTTAAGCATTTATTAACATGATATTAGCCTGTGACATAAAAATAAAGACATCTGATACATGAGCCAAAAGATAAGCATATGTATGAATATACAACCCAAAACCCAAAAATATACGCAAAGTGTGTGCCAGGAACTAGTGTCACGAGTTTCACGGGAAACTATCTGAATATACATGGATAGCATATATGTACACAATCCCATGGTCAGAAATAAATAGATGGGAAATGACTAAAGGAAACTCCAGGGTGCTGCCAAAGATCGTCATGAGAAGCAGCTCACCGCGAAGTCGACTCAGCCCAAGTAAGTATCTAACGCCGGCCTGATAATCAGATGTACCCAGTGAGCATCCCGCCCAAACTCGAAAGAGTAGTGACGAGAGGTCGACGAGGTACTCACTAAGGTCCAGCAATATAATACATGACGAAATATGGCTAAAACAATAGGCATGGTAAAACAGAGAGCAACAAGTATATAGAAAATAGCGATAACCAGATAATAACTGAAAAGGGACAACAAGGTACCAAAAATCTTCTCTTAACCAATGCCTGACACTCCAATTTTTATTAAATGACTCAAAACTCAAGTGATCATACACATACCAAGACAAGAGAACCGGCCTGAGCCATAAAGGTGGTCATAGGGACTGGGGTCATAAGCTATCCCACGATCGCGAATCATACCTTCGACTCGCGTGCTGACTCGATATAATAAGCTATCCCATGATCGTGCATCATCCCTGCGACTCGTGTGCTGACTCGATATTAATAATACGCTATCCCACGATCCTGCATTATCCCTGCAACTCGTGTGCTGACTCGATAATAATAATAATAAGCTATACCATGGTCGCGCATCATCCCTGCGACACGTGTGCTGACTCGACATCAAGTGTGTATATATATAAGTACAATGTGTGTACCAACTCAACAGTGAACTCCACGGGACTGTGTCAATACCATGAATAGCCAATAGGATCCAAATCAAAATGTTTCATGTTTCCATAACAAGGTCCTCTAATGGAGGTTGTGCATGTGAAAAGTGAAGAAAATTCCGTGTTTTAGACATTTAAAGGGGTCTGCCTTAAGTGGTTTCCGCACCTGCGACCAAGAGACCGCACTTGCGGTCCCGCACCAGCGAGGGAAATGACCGCACCTGCGGAAATTGGCGAGGGGGCTGGGGATCGCACTAGCGGAAGGTTTTCCACACCTGCGGACCCGCCCCTGCGGAAAGGGTTCCGCACCTGCGAAGGCTGGGGGCCTCCTGGATTTCCGCACCTGCGAGGCTGGGACCGTAGGAGCGGTTCCGCAACTGCGGCTGGGCAACCGCACATGCGGTCACACCAGCAACAGCTGCACCAGCAGTTGTTTTACCTGGTTTTCAGTCTCGGTAGGTGCCCAGGAGGCACCTGGGCCCACCCGAGCCCTAATCCAAATATACCAACGAGTCCCAAATAATAATACGGACTCGCCTGAGCCTTCGGAACACCCAAAACAACGCTAAAGCTCAAAATCACACCCCCAAACCCCAAGAACAAAACTTAGAAATTTTCAGCTTTCTAGATTTCGCTCACAACGCGCCGAACTGACCTATACAACTCGGAATGACCTCAAATTTTGCAGGCAAGTCATAATTAACATAAAGAACTATGCTCGGTCTCGGAATTCCGTTCGGACCTCAATAACACAAAAACACATCCCAAACAAAAATATGAACTTAAGGAACTTCTTATTTCAATATTGGGCGCCAAAATGCCCCCGGGTCATCAGAAACCCAATACGAACGTACGCCCAAGTCCGAAATAATCACACGAAGCTACTGGAGCCGACAAAACTCGATTCTAGGGTCGTTTACCTAAAATGTTGACCAAAGTCAAACTTAGCCTTAAAGGCCAACCTTAAGGAACCGATTGTTCCTATTGTACTCAGAACACCTCCGAATCCCGGACCACCAGTCCCCGCAAGTCATAAATCAAAAAATGTCGCTATGGGAAGTTTCATTTAGGGGAACGGGGTTCGATAACGCAAAATGACTGGTCGGGTCGTTACATTCTCCACCTCTTAAACAATTGCTCGTCCTCGAACAGGTCTAGAATCATACCTGAAGTACTGAATAAGTGTGGATATCTTCTCCGCATGTCCTCCTCGGACTCCCAGGTCGCCTCCTCAACTGTTTGGCCCTTCCACTGGAACTTTATGCCAAAAACCCTCTTGGACCTCAACTGGCGGTCCTGTCTATCAATAATAGCAACTGGCTCCTCCTCGTAGCCCAACCTCTCATCCAACTGAATAGTGCTGAAATCAACCACGTGAGAGAAGTCGGCGTGGTACCTCCGGAGCATGGATACATGAAAAACTGGGTGAACTCCTGATAAGCTGGGAGGCAAGGCCAACTCATAAGCAACCTCCCCAACTCGCCTCAACACCTCGAATGGACCTATAAACCTTGGGCTCAGCTTGCCCTTCTTCCCATACCTCATAATACCCTTTCATAGGCGAGACATTCAACAGGACCCTATCTCTCTCCATAAATGATACATCACGCGCCCTCTGATCCGCGTAACTCTTCTGTCTGGACTGTGCTATACGGAGTCTCTCCTGAATAACCTTCACTTTCTCCAAGGCATCCCTCACCAGGTCGGTGCCATATAACTTAGCCTCGCCAGGCTCAAACCACCCGATAGGGGAATGACATCGTCGGCCATGCAAAGCCTCATATGGTGCCATCTCAATGCTGGACTGATAACTATTATTGTAAGAAAATTCGGCCAAAGGCAAGAACTGGTCCCACTGACCCCCGAAATCAATCACACATGCCCTGAGCATGTCCTCCAATATCTGAACTATACGCTCCGACTGACCATCAGTCTGGGGATGAAATGTTGTGTTGAGGTCTATCTGGGTGTCCATCTCACTATGTAATGCTCTCCAGAAGTGCGAGGTGAACTGAGGGCCTCGATCTGGTATGATGGACACCGGCACACCATGCAACCGGACCATCTCCCGAATGTATATCTGGGCCAACCTCTCAGATGAATATGTAGTAGCCACTGGAATGAAATACGTCGATTTGGTCAATCTATCCACAATGACCAAAACAACGTCAACCTTCCGCGAAGTCCGAGGCAATCCAACCACGAACTCGTAGCACCAGGGTGAATAGAATATCAAGAACTGTGTGCCTCCTCTAGAATCCTCTACCTCATGCCATCAACATTAGGAACACATAAGCGGCCCTAAAGTCTCAGAACACCATCCTCGCCAATAGTAACATCCTTGGCCCTACCCTGAACCACTATCTCCCGAAGCTCTGCCAAGCATGGATCATAGAACTGTCGGGCCTTAATCTCTCCCAATAACAAAGACTAAGCAACCACATGTGCCAAAACTCGACGAGGCTCTGAAAGATTTAATGTCACCAAGCGATTGGCCAAGGATTGGATGTCCAAGGCTAGAGGTCTCTCCTCCACTGCAATATAAGCCAAGCTACCCATACTCTCAGCCTTCCGTCTCAAAGCATATGCCACCACATTAGCCTTGCCCGGGTGATAAAGAATGGTGATATCATAATCCTTCAACAACTCAAGCCATGTGCGCTGCCTCAAATTAAGATCCTTCTGTTTAAATAAGTTTTGCAAGCTACGATAGTCGGTATAGACCTCACAGGACACTCCATACAAATAGTGCCTCCAGATCTTAAGAGCATGAACAATCGCCGCCAACTCCAAATCGTGCACAGGGTAATTCTTCTCATGAATCTTCAGTTGGCGTGAAGCATAAGCAATAACTCTCCCCTCCTCAACACGCACCCCAAGCCAACGCGTGAAGCATCGCAATACACCGTGTACCTCCCAGAACCGGATGGCAATACTAGAATTGGGGCGGAGGTCAATAATGTCTTGAGCTTCTGAAAGCTCACCTCACACTCGTCAGACTATCGAAACAGGGCATTCTTCTGAGTCAATCTAGTTGATGGAGCTGCAATAGAAGAGAAACCCTCCACAAATCAGCGATAATAACATGATAGGCCCAAAAACCTCCTGATCTCAGTAGCTGAAGTAAGATGCAACCACTCTGAACTACCTTGATCTTCTGAGGATCAACCTTGATACCCTTTCCGGATATCACATGCCCAAAAAATGCCACGGAATCCAACCAAAACTCACACTTGGAGAACTTGGCATATAGCTTCTGCTCTCGCAGGTCTGGAGCACAACTCTCAAATGATGCTCTCCCCTAGGCTACAGGAGTAAATCAAAATGTCATCAATAAAGATAATGATGAAGGAATCAATATACGGCTTGAACACCCTATTCATCAAGTCCATAAAGGATGCTAGGGCATTAGTCAAGCCAAAGGACATCACCATGAACTCATAATGGTCATATCTCGTACGAAAAGCAATCTTCGGAACATCTGAAGCCCGGATCTTCAACTGATGATACCCTGATCTCAACTCAATCATAGAAAACACACGAGCACCCTACAACTAGTCAAACAAATCATCGATGCGCGGCAAGGGATACTTGTTCTTAATGGTAACCTTGTTCAATTGGCGGTAGTCAATACACATCCGCATAGATCCATCCTTCTTTCTCAAAAATAGAATGGGAGCACCCCACGGCGACACAGTCAGTCTGATGAACCCCTTAGCTAACAACTCCTCAAGTTGCTCTTTCAACTCTTTCGGAGCCATACGATAAAGAGGAATAGATATAGGTTGAGTATCTGGGGCTAAATCAATGCAGAAATCAATATCACGGTCCGGGGGAATTCCCGGAAGATCCGAAGGAAATACATCAGCATACTCTCGAACAACTAGCGCGGAATCAGTCGTCGGAGACTCGACGGTGGTGTCCTGCGCATAAGCTAAATAGGCTATACAACCCTTCTCGACCATATGTCGAGCCTTCAAGAATGAAATAACCTGGTTGGATGCGCTAACTGAAGAACCCCTCCACTCCATCCTAGGAGACTCAGGCATGGCTAAAGTAACTGTCTTGGCATGGCAATCGAGCACGGCCTGATAAGGAGATAGCCAATCCATGCCCAGAATAACCTCAAAAAATCAACCATGTCGAGCAATAAAAGGTCAGCTCGGGTCTCAAACTCACAGAAGGTGATCACACAAAACCGATACACCCGGTCTACCACCACAGAGTCGCCCACAGGAGTGGACACATATATAAGAGATCCCAAAGACTCTCGAGAGACATCCAGAAAAGGAGCAAATAAGGCTGAAACATATGAATAAGTGGATCCTAGATCAAATAATACTGAAGCCTCTCTACCACATACTGAGATAATACATGTGATCACGGCGTCTGAGGCCACTGCATCTGATCTGGCCGGAAAGGCATAAAACTTGGCTGGAGCACCTGAAGGCTGAGCTCCCCCAGAATGATTTGGAGCTGACTGACCCCCTCCGGACTGGCCTCCCCCTCTAGGACGGCCCCTGCCAACCTGACCCCTACCTCTAGGCGGTCGAACTGCAGGTGCTGAAACCACGGACTGGTGACTCTACTGCACGGCCTTACCCCGATAGTTGGGGCAATCATTCTTGATGTGGCCTAAGTTCCCACACTCAAAGCACCTCATAAATGATATATCCTACTGACTCGAAGAAGAATCCTGAATGGCCGGAGGGCGATGAGAGCCCTCAGGCATAGCACTGAAATAAGGATCAAAAGATCTCTGATGACTGGAGTGACCACTGGGAGAACCCTGAATAGTTGGAGGTTGATAGGAGCGCTCTGGCATGGCATTGAACTGGAGCCTAACCGGGACACCTCGGGGAGGAGGTGGAGGTGTTGCATACGGAGGCATGTTGGACCGACCGCCTCTAAACTGACCCCTGCCCCTAGTCGGAGCACCCCTGAAATCACATGTAAGTCAAGCCCTCTTGTCCTGCTGACTCTGCTCCCTGCTCCTCACTCGGTATCCCTCAATCCGTCGAGCTATCTTGACCACAAGCTGGTACGGGGTACCCATCTCCACCTCTCGAGCCATGGTGGACCTAATACCTGGATGCAATCCTACCACAAACCTCCGAACTCTCTCAGCATCGGTGGGTAATATCATAAGAGCATGGCGTGACAGCTCTGAAAATCTTGCCTCATCATCCATCACAGACATCAGCCCCTACTCCAACCGCTCAAACTTACCCCTCAGCTCCTCCCTCTCAGATGGTGGAATATATCTATCCAAGAACATCTATGTGAACTGATTCCAAGTGATAGTAAGAGAATCGGCCGGCCTGCTGAGAATATAAGACTGCCACCTCCTGCGAGCTCTGCCCTCTAACTGGAATGTAGTGAAATCCACTCCATGGGATGCTAGGATCCCCATGTTGTGCAGTATATCCCTGCACCTATCAATGAAATCCTGGGCATCCTCACCTCGCTCACCCCTGAAGACTGGAGGGCGTAAGCGGGTCCATCTGTCTAACATCTTATGCTGGTCACCACCCACAACTACTCTGGGCTCCAGTGATGCTACTACAGGCTGGGTATCATCCACGGGCAGTGTACTCGGGGTGGGATGTAATGCTGATGTCGGACCTGCAGCCTGGGCAGTAGGGGTCTGGGCTCCCCCTCCCGCCTGTGAAGTGACAGGATCTGCTGGAAATAAACCAGCCTAGGACATGGTGTCCATGAATCTCATCATACGGCCCATGGCTGTCTGAAAGCCCGACGCCGTCATAAAGTCTATTGGTGCCGGATCTGCTGGGGGCACCTCATCCTGCTCCTCTAATATAGGGTCCTCTGGCGGCGGGACCGGTATAGCTCTAGGACGCCCTCGTCCCCTACCACGGACAGGTGCCCTACCCTTGCCCCTACTACAGCCTCGAGCGGCGGGGGCAGCACCCTCTCCCGGATCAGGAACATCAGATGCACGCGGCCTCACCATCTATGAGAGATTAGAAGAATGAATTTAGTAAATCATAGGTTGCACGATATGGTAAGAATAAGTAGAGGTTTCCTAACACCATGTAGCCTCCTGAAGATAAGTACAGACGTTTCCGTACCGATCTGCAAGACTCTACTGGGTTCGCCCGGGAATCGTGAGACTTACGTGAACCTAGTGCTCTGATACCACGCTGTCACGACCCAAATTCCCACATGGGTCATGATAGCGCTCAACAACAAGGTTAGGCAAGCCAACATAAATTACACTAAGTGTTACCCTTCCCATGTGATTAATTATCCCAACTTTTACCAGTTTTAAGCATTTATTAACATGATATTAGCCTGTGACATAAAAATAAAGACATCTGATACATGAGCCAAAAGATAAGCATATGTATGAATATACAACCCAAAACCCAAAATATACGCAAAGTGTGTGCCAGGAACTAGTGTCACGAGTATCACGGGCAACTATCTGAATATACAAGGATAACATATATGTACACAATCCCATGGTCTTAAAGAAATACACGGGAAATGACAAAAGGAAACTCCAGGGTGCTGCCAGAGATCGTCAAGAAGAGCAGCTCACTGTGAAGTCGACTCAGCCCAAGTCAGTATCTAACGCCAGCCTGATAATCAGATGTATCAGCCTCCTGACCTGTAAAGTCAAGTACAGAAGAAGAAGAAGAAGAAGTGCAGCATGAGTACATAATAAATATGTACCCAGTGAGTATCCCGCCCAATCTCGAAAGATTAGTGGAGAGGTCGACTAGATACTCACTAAGGTCCAGCAATATAATATATGATGAAATATGGCTAAAACAATAGGCATGGAAAAACAGTGAGCAACAAGTGTATAGCAAATAACGATAACCAGATAATAACTGAAAAAGGACAACAAGGTACCAAAAATCTTCTCTTAACCAGTGCCTGACACTCCAATTTTTATTAAATGACTCAAAACTCAAGTGATCATACACATACCAGGTCAAGACAACCGGCCGGAGTCATAAAGGTGGTCATAGGGTCTGGGGTCATAAGCTATCCCACGATCGCGAATCATACCTGCGACTCGCGTGCTGACTCGATATAATAAGCTATTCCACGATCGTGAATCATCCCTACGACTCGTGTGTAGACTCGATAATAATAATAAGCTATCCCACGATCGCGAATCATACCTGCGACTCGCGTGCTGACTCGATATAATAAGCTATTCCACGATCGTGAATCATCCCTACGACTCGTGTGTAGACTCGATAATAATAATAAGCTATCCCACGATCGCGCATCATCCCTACGAATCGTGTGCTGACTCGATAATAATAATAATAAGCCATACCATGGTCGCGCATCATCCCTGCGACTCGTGTGCTGACTCGACATCAAGTGTATATATATATATATATATATATATATAAATACATGTGTGTACCAACTCAACAGTGAACTTAACAGGATTGTGTCAATACCACGAATAGCCAACTGGGATCCAAATCAAAATGTTTCATGTTTCCATAACAACTCAACAATATTTTCAACTCTTATTACATAAAAGATACAAATAAGGCACATAGTGGCATGCTCGTGAGTCATAAAGCTACCCGACATAGCAATATAGTCGCCACGTACGGACTCTCGTCACTTGGTACGTACGCGGCCCCCAAAACATGTATACATATCAAACAAGGAACCTATGGGGACATTTCCTCCTTACAAGGTTGGAAAGAAGACTCACCTCTCGACGAAACCACCCCTCGAATCAAGGATGCGTCCGAATCTCCGAAATCTACCCTCGACGGCTCGCAACTAGCCAAATATAGTTTAATAACATCAATGCATGCTCAAAGCAAGGAAATTATTCTAATCTACCCAAATTTCGACATTCTTGAGAAATTATAAAAATCCAACCTCGGTCCCACATGCTCGGATTCTGAAAATTCTCGAAGGGATCACTCACTCGAAGCCTAAGGATCATAATTACGTCATTATTTTTTGGAATGCATAGCTAATATTGGGTGTTTTATCAAATTCCTAAGAGCCCAACTTGAACTACCCAATTCCTGATTTTTGATGTTTTTAGTAATCAATTCTAGTTGACTTCCACGCAAAGATTTAGGAAAATAGAGAGGAATTACTTACCTTGGCACTACTTAGGTCGTGGGGGTGCTAATCTTTCTTAGAGGTCCTCTAATAGAGGTTGTGCATGTAAAAGTGAAGAAAATCCCGTGTTTTAGACATTTAAAAAGGTCTGCCTCCAGTGGTTTCCGCACCTGCGACCAAGGGACCGCACTTGCGATCCCGCACTAGCGAGGGAAAAGACCACACCTGCGGAAATTGGCGAGGGGGCTGGGGATCGCACCAGCGGAAGGTTTTCCGCACCTGCGGACCCGCCCCTGCGAAAAGGATTCCGCACCTGCGAAGGCTGGGGGCCCCCTGGATTCCTGCACCTGCGAGGCTGGGACCACAGGAGTGGTCCTGCACCTGCGGCTGGGCAACCGCACCTGCGGTCACACCAGCAACAGCTGCACCAGTAGTTGTTTTTGCTGGTTTTTGTCCTCGTTAGGTGCTCGGGAGGCACCTGGGCCCACTCGAGCCCTAATCCAAATATATCAACGAGTCCCAAATCATAATACGGACTCGCTCAAGCCTTCGGAACAACCGAAACAACGCTAAAGCTTAAAATCATACCCCCAAACCCCAAGAACCAAACTTAGAAATTTTTAGTTTTCTAGACTTCGCTCACAACGCGCCGAACCGACCTATACAACTCGGAATGACCTCAAATTTTGCAGGAAAGTCATAATTAACATAAAGGAACTATTCCCGGTCTTGAAATTCCGTTAGGACCTCGATAACACAAAAACACGTCCCAAACCAAAATATGAACTTAAGGAACTTCTTATTTCAATATTGGGCGCCGAAATGCCCCCGGGTCATTAGAAACCCAATCCGAACATATACCCAAGTCTGAAATCATCACACAAAGCTACTGGAACCAACGAAACTCGATTCCGGGGTGGTTTACCCAAAGTGTTGACCGAAGTCAAACATGGCCTTAAAGGCCAACCTTAAGGAACCAATTGTTCCTATTGCACTCAGAACACATTCGAATCCCGGACCAATAGTCCCCGCAAGTCATAAATAAAAAAAAATGCTGCTATGGGAAGTTTCATTTAGGGGAACGGGGTCCGATAACGCAAAACGACTGGTCGGGTCATTACAGATGAGTTTTTATAATCATGAAAATTCATATAGTAATCATCAGTGGAAAATAATAAATCAAGTCAGGGATCTATGTCCCAAAAGTTTCATAAAACTCCAATTTTCCCTTTCCAAATTTCATATAAAACATTGGTTCAACTTTTATCGTTAAGAGGCAAAAAATGTAAAGAAGAGTGAAAACAGTAGTTTCATAGCAAATAAGCCCCTCGGGCACAGTGTCACTCACAATATAAAGCCTCTCGAGCAAGACTCTCAGTCACTCGTGACTCATCTCTCGTCAATCAGCACTCACGCTCAATAGGTTCCATATAATAACCGTTGCGGCATGTAGCCTGATCCATATGTGTATATATATATATATATATATATATATATATATATATATAACGATGCGGCGTATAACCCGATCCAAAAATAGTCGACTGCACTCACTAGGGGTGTACGGACTCCAGATGGGCTTCTTGAGCCCAAGCGCTATATCGCTGCGGCGTGCAGCCCGATCCAACATATCTCGCTGCGGCGTGCAGTCCGATCCAATATATATCTCGCTGCGGCGTGCAGCCCGATACAATATATATCTCGTTGCGGCATGCAGCCCGATCCAATATATATGTATTTAATGTTGCGGCGTGCAGCCTGATCCATCACTATCCTCACAATCCGGCTCTCGGCCTCGCTCAGTCATCACCCTCACAAGCCACTCGGGCAACTCGCCACAAATTACGGAACTCAGCCCAAAATATCTTTCATTTGTCTTAAAACAGGGTGATAAACAGGAATATTCAGTAAACAAGTATAAATTATGACTGAGATTATATTTTCTATAAAAAACAATGTGAGAATAGTAGTAAAAACACCCTTGAGGGTCCAAAACAGGTCGGCACAAGGCCCCAAACATGGAATACAGCCCAAGATACAGTATAAGTCTCAGAAATACGAAATATCATATGATTTCAAATCAAAATACGCGAGTTAGTAGTCGCTACGGGACGGAGCAAGTCACAATACCCACCGATGCACACATACACTTCCGTCACCTAGCATGCGCGTCACCTCATCTATCGAAACAATACAAAATACCGGGGTTTCATACCCTCAGGTCTAGATTTACAATCGTTACATGCCTCAAACCGGATGAAAAATTGCACCGCGATGCCTTTGCCTCTCGACTCGGCCTTAACGCGCTCCGAATCTATTCAAAACAGATTCATATCATCAAAATATGCTAAAGGGACAAAGCCTACTCGAATATATCCAATTTACATCAAAAATCCCTAAACTGGCCTAACCCGACCCCTGGGCCTATGCCTCCAATTCTGATAAAAATCACAAAACTAGAATCCTTATGCTCTCACGAGTTCATACATACCAAATACATCAAAATCGGACCCTAAATGGTCCCTCAAATCCCCAATTTATACTTTCAAATTTCAAGCCCTAATCTCCCACATATCTCCACAAAAACATGATCAAACAATGGAATAATCATCATAAACAAAGATATAAGGTCCAACTAGCTTACCTCACTGAATACACTTGATTCCCCCTTGAAATCCCATCTCTAAGCTCCAAAATCTATCAAAAATGGTGAAGAGATGAGTGAAAATTCATGAAGGCAACCTTATATAGGTTCTGCCCAGCAATCTCACACCTCCGACCCCATGCCCGCACCTGCGGTGCCGCACCTATGGAAAATCGCTCGCAGGTGCAGAGTCTCACTTAAACTAAAAAACTGCACCTGCGGCCTTCTACTCGCACTGCGGCACCTGCGCTCCCAGGCCAGGTTCCATTTTTCCGCATCTGCGCAAGGTCTTCCGCACCTCCGCCTTCGCACAAGCGGCTCCCAGTCCGCAGGTGCGGCCACACTAGAAGGCCTACACCAGCAACCATTTGCTGTATTTCTCCAACTTCAAACCTTCCAACAATCATTAAAAATAAATCTCGAGCCCCTCGGGGCCTCAATCGAAAGTACCAACAAGTCATATACCAATATACCAACCTAGTCGATCCTTCAGAACACTCAAAATAACATCAAAACACAAAATCAAATCCAAATTCAAGCCTAAGTATTTCTAAACTTTCGAAATTCGCCAACGATGCCGAAACCATCCAAACCACGTCCGAATGACCTGACAAGTTGCACACACATTCCAAATGGCCCTACGAACCTGATCCAACTTTCAAAATTCCATTCCGACCTCGATAGCTAATTTTCCACTGCCGATCGAAAATCGCCAAAAATCCAATTTCACCAATTCAAGCCTAATTCTACTCTGGACCCCTGAATGACATTCCGAACACACTCCTAAGTTCCAAATCTCCTATTGAAGCTATCCGAGTCACAAAAACCACATTCCGAGACCATTTACCTATGAGTCAACTTCTGGTTGTCTTTTCCAACTAAATCATCAATTTAAAAGACTAAGTGCCTCATCTCTCTCCACAACCACTCTGAACCGGGACCAATCAACCCAACGTGACACAAAAGAGATGAACCACATGTAATGAAGTAGAAACGGGGGAAACGGGGCTAAAAATCTCGGAACAACTAGTCGGGTCGTTACAATTTATGCTTGAAGAAACGGCGACGAAACATATTAAATCAACTCAGAATGAGCTCAAATTTTTCACACAATTCCTAATAGATCATACGGTGCTACTTGTGCCCCAAAACTATCGAGCGAAGTGCAAATTCTCAAAACGACCGGTCGAGTTGTTACATTAATGAATTGATTGAGAGGGTGGTTCGTGATTCAGGCATTGATTAACTAAAAGGTGTGATGTTGGAAGAGAATCCTCTAACTTCACTCTATACTATGCTTGACGATATGCCCACACCATCCGTCCAGAATGGAGCTAAGAGCAATTCTATCATTGTTATCACTAGTGATACTGAATCCGCCTCCAAGGCCTCAAAGTCTCTTTCCGTGAACCAGAATATTGTGTAGTCCATTCATTATGATGTTTTATCTCAAGTTGTCTTTTTTGCTTGGTCACATGTTTTTCATCTATGAAGTTGTCTACCCTTTATGGTGATGTTTTTATTTAACTTGTTATGTTTTGGTTATGCTATCATGAAATCTCATATTAACGAATGAAATCATTATGTTTTCAATCTTTTTTGTTTTTACCTAATGATCGTTTGATTCAAGTTAACAAAAGAGTCATATTGTCTTCAATATTGCAGTTGTTCGTTTGATGCCTAATGAAATAAAAGTACTATTAGTAACATTTGTAAAGATTAATTAAGTCCTGTAAAATTGGTCAATTTTTTTTCCAAATTAATATAGCACATTGAACTTATGACACCAACCTTGGACAATAGGAAAATATATTGTCAATAAAAATGAAGATGGTTGAGTACTTGAAGATGCAAAATATAGCAAATACTGAACTTCTGAAGATAGTTGATGAGTACTTGAAGATATATAGTTGAGTACTTATGAATCAAAGTAGTACGGACTAAAAAAGATACAAAATGATAACACTTTGGCACTTACAAGGCTCCAAAAATATAGAAAAATTAAAACATTCAGTTAGGTTCATAATATTTTTTTAAAAAAATTCAACAGACATATTTTATTTCATTCCATTAGGGAGTACAAATTTTAAAACTGATTGGCATCCTAAACACTCTATTCTACAGAGATTGAATGCGGAAACCAGCAACACAACAAACCAAATAATTAAACTGATAATAACCAAACTAAACAATAATCAAACTGAACAATCCAACAAAATACTCTTATCAACAATCAAATGAACATTTTTTTTTGAAATCTTCATCCGTACAAACATTCCAGCTAACAACACAGGTGACATAGCACTTGCTCCATTGTCATCTTCAACCCCAACATCACTTTCATCAACAAAAGAACTTGAAGATTGTTCTTCACTGGCAACATTTTCTTTTTGGAACTCAGTGAATGTTGCTACTGCTTCATCATAAGATTTGTTTGACTTGAAGATGCTTCCTTCGAAACCTATAACCATAGGAGCACACTCACACCAATAGCTGTATAATTCGGGCCTTTTACAACGAAATACCGCATACACCTTCGACGATGCAGATATATTATCAGCTTGAGATCCATTTCTAAACTCGTTGAACGCTGCTACGACTTCATCATACATTTTGAAGGCCTTGAAGGTGCTTCCCTTGACACCAATAACCATATGAGCACACTCTTACCACGAAACACTACATAAACTTTTGAAGCATTATTCCTCTTCCCGTGGTCCATTCCTTAATCTAACACTAAGAAAGATAAGAGATGAAGAAGGAGAAAATAAATTAAAGATAGAAATAAAAATGGGAGCTTGGAAAGCTTCTTAGTTGAAGCACTCTATATTTAAATGTTAGGGTTAGAAAGTAATACAATATTATTTTAGTGATACAGTAATATAGAAACTATAATACAGTAGTTTAATCATTTTTTGTATACTATGCGTATATTTAAGTGTACTTCATTTAATTGGTATAGTCTATGTATGTGAGTATAAATTGATTTATCAAAAATAGTGTAGCATGCATGTGTAAATGTGAAAGAAGTATGGGGAAGGTAAGATCATTAAACTAATGAGAGAGAATTGGAGGGAAAAAATAAATAGAAAATAAAAAATGCTAAAAGGTAAATCTGGAAAACGAAAATACCTAAATATCCATTATGCCATCAAAAGCCGTGTGAAGTTACCATAATACTTCCATCCTAGACATTTGGGCCAGAACGAGGTTGACAAATATATTTTCCGTTAATTTATTTGGTTTAACTTCATAGGTTTATGTGTGAAAAATTATACATTAAGTATAAGCTCTCAATTACATTTGGTGTCTTGTCTTGTCATGACTATTTACATTGTTGAAAAAAAATGTGTTGATCTTCTCAAATCATTTTAAATACATGTCCGTCAAAAAGAAGAAAATATGTCTGTCATCTTTTCGATTTTTAAATAGAAAGTCAAATTTTAGAAATATTAATTATTCCCCCTGCCCCTTATATAATTCTTTTTGCACATTATTCCCCTTAAAAATTAAACTCCACAAATTAAAGACGTCAAGACCATACCATTTTAACAATGGTTTTAGGCTCGAACGAGAAATGTATAGCTCGATCACTTTATATTTTCATGAGCTTTAATCCCTCCGTTTCTCTTTATGTGATCTTAAGAGATTTGACTAGTAATATAAAAAAGAAAAGATTTAAAAAAAAATATGTTGTCGTTAAATATGACAAAAGATTTTAGTGATTTTGACACTTTTGAAACTTGTGGTCTTAAACATCCATAACAACTTATCATTAAAGTTGATATTTTAAATTTTTAATTAAATTATTTTTAAATTTAGAAAGATATTATTCTTTTGCACAAGTAAAAACTCAAAGTTAGTTGGATGATACCCTCCAAAGTTTCGCTAGCTACTGAATAGGACTACCAAAAGACCCCGTGAACCCCCTCATTTACATTTCCTCTCTAAAGCATAACTGAGTTTAAATTTCATGCACTAATATTGTAGATTTTTTAACATTATTATGCTAAGTCGATGTACACTAATGATTAATTATTTATAATAAATAAAATTACTTGAAAAATAAAATAATAACTTGTTATATGTCATTATATTATACTGACAATATAAAAGATACTCGACGTCAATATATACAAAATCCGCAGTTTTTTGGGGTCAAATTCCAAGATTAATGACGCCAAAGAGTGTTGTAGCTTTGTAGGCACTTTCAGCTGTTAAAAACGAAGGGCAAAAGAGTGGAGCAATGTCACGACCCATTTCCGGAGTCGTGATGGCGCATGTCGTGGAACCAGACAAGCCACCCCTTTTATCTAACTAAATACAAATTACCATAAAATGCCTCTTTTTAACAAATTCTGAAATCAATAATAGTAGTAATAAATCCAGTATTTTTGGAAAACTAGTTTATAAAATTCAAAAGACCAAATCCTACTTATCTTGGATCCAGTGTCACACAGTCATAAGTTGCTAATGCTTAATAAGAATCAAAAAGAAATAACTAACATAGTCTGAAAATAAATACGACAGGTAGAAAGGGAAGAGAAGACGAGATCACGGTCGCCAACTGCTACCTCGTCAACTCTGATGGAACTGATGCGCTCCCTGACCCGAGCTGAACTCCTCGGTACCTGGATCTGCACACAAGGTGCAGGAGGTACCGTGAGTACACCAACTCAGTAGTAACAAAACCAACTACGGGCTGAGAGGTAGTGACGGACTAAACCTCCGACAATTCAAACAACACTATATAAATTGGACATGACAGTAATATATCAGGAAACAAATACTATGTATCCAGATATGTCTGTAACCCTGCATACTAGTGTGAATGCATATGGAATCATGAATGATGTGTACTCATTAATCAAGCTCTCATAAGGTGGTCCACTTAGTACTAGAATACGGCCTTCAGGCTCAGGGAAGCCTATCTTGGATATTACATAAACACAACTGACATAGTCACTAAGTACTGAGGAAAAAGGCTGATCCAGCCCCCCACAGAGAAATCCATCTCCAGAAGATAATAACCACGAAGAAATCCATCTCCGGAACATAACAACCACGGAGAAATCCATCTCCGGAATATCTTTGTGCTCACTGGGGGTGTATAGACTCTGGAGAGGCACCTTCAAGCCCAAGCGCTATATCAAGCCAATGAAAGCATGATTTCAGGATTGCTGCGGTGTGCAGTCTGACCTCATAACTATCTCAAAACTAGGCTCTAGGCCTCACTCAGTCAGTACCTTCCAGTCTCACTTAAAATGCTCCAACCATGCAATGCAGCCCAAACCAATGATAATATAGAATAAACTAGCAACTTACGAGACAGAGGCATGAAACATATACTATAATAGGACTGAGTACATGAAAGCAATAATCACAGATAGAGACAGCAATAATCAACCATTTCGGTCTAAACACATCGGCGTGAAGCCTTAACATTTATACTTAGCATGATTTCCATTTCGTTCAAGGTAATTACCACCTTCACAGTACAATATCAACCTGGGATAACCAGTAGGCAGTGCCATGGGATGAGCCAGGCTACAAATATTCGGTAAACCCCCGCATGCCCGTCACTTGGCAAGTGCGTCACCTTAACTAAGAACAAATATCAAATAGTTTGGGGTTTCGAACCCTCAGTTCCAAGTTTGGAAGCGTTACTTACCTCAAAACCGGCTAATACACTACTCCGCAATGCCCTTGCCTCTAAATTCGGCCTCCGAGTGCTCCAAATCTAACAAGTTCAGATTGTTATCATCAATATATGCTTAAGGAACAATTTCCAATTGAAAATATCAAAATTCACCCAAAACCCCGAAATTGGTCAAAATTCGACCCCCGGGCCCGGGTCCCGAAACTCAGAAAATCTTATACCAAGTTGTTCTTCATCATCCCACGAGTCCGTACATATAAAGAACACTAAATTCGGAGTCCAAATGACCCCTCAAATCACCATTTTAACTATTCTAAATCCCAAGCCCTAATCATCCCATTTACACTGACTTTCCCTTAATTTCCACCATAATTCCGACCTTTAATCACATATAAACGAGTTTAGAATCCAAAAATCATACCTTGGTGAAGAACTATCCAATTCCCTCTTCACAACCCTTCAAAAAGCTTCAAACCCGTAGGAAATATTGAGAAAATGGCTAAAATTCACGAAGGCACACTTTTATACCTTCTGCCCAGTGGGTCCGCACCTGCGACCATTAACTCGCACCTGCGGAACCCAGGTCGTGCCTGCGGAAAATCCTAAGGCCTCAAATCCCGCTCCTGCGGTTGAACTCCCACACCTGCGGCCTCGCAGGTGCGGCCAATCCCTCGCACCTGCAGAATCCCTTCACTTGGCCAATTTCCGCACCTGCGATGCCTCGCCCACTCCTGCTGGACCGCACCTGCGGCTCCCCGTCCGCAGGTGCGAAAACACCAGAACAACACTTAGCAGATTTTCCCTAAGGACAAAAAAATGCCTGATAACCACCCGATATCAATCCCGAGCCCCTCGTGACCCCAACCAAAGTTACCAACATGTCCCATAACATCATTCAAACTTAGTTGCACTCTTAAAACACCAAAACTAACATCAAAACACAAAATTTACATTGGATTCAAGCCTAAGAACTTTGAAATTCCTAAAATCCACCAATGATGCTGAAACCATCCAAAACCACTCTGATTAACCTGAAATTTTGCAGACACATCCAAAATGGCATTACGAACCTGGTCCACCTGTCGAAATTCCATTCCAACCCCGATTTCCTATTTTTCACTGCCGACCAGAAATCGCCAAAAACTAACTTTCGCCGATTCAAGCCTAATTCTACACCGGACATCACAAAAATATTCCGAACACACTCTTAAGTCCCAAATCACCTCACGAAGCTATTCGAGCCATAAAATTCGCATTCTGAGATCGGTTACCAATAAGTCAACTCTCAGTTGACTTTTCCCATTATAAGGCTATCTTTTAAAGACTAAGTTACTGAATTCTCATTTAACCATTCCGATTTCAAGCCTATCAACTCTAACACATCAATAATAGAATAACCAATCTTAAACAAGTCAATAAAAGTAATTAAAATGCAGGTTTTTACGTAACGACAAACCGTTCCGTTACATCCTCCCTCCTTAAACAAATGTTCAACCTCGAACGGGTCTAGAAACATACCTGGAGTCTCAAACAAGTGAGGATATTTGCTCTGCATCTCCCGCTCAGTCTCCCAAGTAGCCTCCTTCACTGGCTTACCTCTCCAATGGACCTTCACTGAAGCTATCTCCTTTAACCTCAACTTTCTGACCTCGCGAGCCAAAATAGCCACTGGCTCTACCTCATAAGACATATCATCCTCAAACTGAACTGTGTTGAAGTCTAACACATGAAATGGGTCACCAACATATTTTCTGAGCATTGACACATGGAATACCGGATGAACAGTTGATAGACTGGGTGGCAAGGCAAGTCTATAAGCCACCTCTCCAACCTTCTGAAGCACCTCGAAATGACCAATAAACCGCGGACTTAGCTTTCCTCTCTTTCCGAACCTCATAACACCCTTCATGGGTGATACCTTCAGCAGTACCTTATCCCCTTCCATAAAAGATACATCCCGAACCTTTCGGTCCGCATAACTCTTTTGACTAGACTGCGATGTGCGAAGTCGCTCCTGAATCAACTCCACCTTCTCCAACGCATCCTGAACCAAATCTGTGCCCAATAACTTAGCCTCCCCAGGCTCGAACCAACCAATCGGAGATCTGCACCTCCTACCATATAAATCCTCATACGGGGCCATCTGAATACTGGATTGGTAGTTGTTTTTATATGAAAACTCCGCTAGTGGCAGGAACTGATACCATGAACCACCAAAATCAATCACACACGCCCGTAACATGTCCTCCATAATTTGAATAGTCTTTTTCGACTGCCCGTCGGTCTGAGGATGAAATGCAGTGCTCAACTCAACCTCAGTACCCATACCTCTCTGTACGGCCCTCCAAAATTGAGATGTGAACTGAGTACCCCTGTCAGAAATAATAGAAACCGGAGCTCCATGCAATCGCACAATCTCCTTAATGTAAATACCAGCTAACCGCTCTGAAGTATAAGAAGTGCTGACAGGAATGAAGTGTGCGGACTTGGTCAGTCTATCCATAATGACCCAAATAGCATCAAAACTCTTCAAAGTCCGTGGAAGCACAACTACAAAGTCCATGGTGATCCGCTCCCACTTCCACTCTGGAATATCTAACCTCTAAAGTAATCCACCTGGTCTGTAGTGCTCATACTTGACCTGTTGGCAGTTGATACACTGTGCTACATACTCAACAATATCTCTCTTCATCTGCCTCCACAAATACTGTTGCCTCGTATCCTGGTACATCTTTGCGGCACCTGGATGAATAGAATACCGCGAACTGTGAGCCTCTGCTAATATTAACTCTCGAATACCATCCACATTGCGCACGAAAATATGGCCCTGCATCCTCATAACCCTGTCATCATCAATATTCACATCCCGGGCATCACCCCGACGAACTCTATCCTGAAGAACTAACAAGTGGCAGTCATAGTATTGTCGGCCATGCTAGCTACCACTCGCGGAGGGTCTGACAAATCCAATCTCACCAATTGTCCCGCTAAAGCCTGAACATCAAGTGCTAACGGTCGCTCTGCTATTAAAAGGTAATCTAGGCTCCCCAAACTCTCGGCTCTGCGACTCAAGGAATCGGCCACTACATTGGCCTTTCCCGGGTGATATAGAATAGCTAAGTCATAGTATTTAAGAAGCTCTAACCATCTCCTCTGGCACAAATTCAACTCCTTATGCCTTAGCAGATACTGCAAGCTACGATGATCAGTGAAGATCTTACACTGTACCCCATACAAGTAATGCCGCCAAATCTTTAAGGCATGAACAATGGCAGCTAACTCAAGATAGTGCACTGGATAATTCTTCTCGTGCACCTTCAACTGTCTGGACGCGTAGGCAATCACCCTACTGTCCTGCATCAACACCGCTCCCAATCCAACTCTGGAAGCATCACAATAGACTATGTAAGAACCTGAACCTGTAGGCAATACCAATATTGGAGTTGTAGTCAATGCTGACTTGAGCTTCTGAAAGCTTTCCTCGCACTCATCGTACCATCTTAATGGAGCATCCTTCTGGGTCAATCTTGTCAAAGGTGAAGCAATAGAAGAAAATCCCTCCACAAAGCGATGGTAATAACCCGCCAAACCCAAGAAACTCCTAATCTTCGTAGCTGAGGACGGTCTGGGCCAACTCTGCACCGCCCCTATCTTCTTTGGGTCCACCTGAATACCCTCACTAGATACTATGTGGCCCAAGAAAGCTACTGAACCGAGCCAAAACTCACATTTGGAGAACTTTTCATAAAGATTCTCCTCCCTCAATCTCTGCAACACAACCCTCAAATGCTGAGTGTGCTCCTCCTGGCTACGAGAGTACGCCAGGATGTCATCAATGAACACAATAACAAATGAATCAAGGTAAGGCTGAAACATGTTGTTCATCAAATGCATGAACTGGGCTGGGGCATTGGTCAGCCCAAAAGACATAACCAGAAACTCATAGTGGCCATATCTGGTCCTAAAAGCGGTCTTCGGAATGTCAGAATCCCGAATCTTGAGCTGATGGTACCCATACCTCAAGTCGATATTGGAGAACACCCTAGCTCCCTGAAGTTGATCAAACAAGTCATCAATACGGGGCAAAGGATATCAGTTCTTCACCGTAACCTTGTTCAGCTGCCTATAGTCAATGCACATACGCATGGATCTATCCTTCTTCTTTACGAACAACATCGGTGCACCCCAAGGCAACACACTAGGCCGAATAAACCCCTTATCTAGGAGTTCCCAAAGTTGTTCCTTCAATTCCTTCAACTCTGCTGGGGCCATGCAGTAAGGAGGAATATAGATAGGCTGGGTCTCAGGCAATAGGTCGATACCAGAATCAATATCCCTGTCAGGTGGCATGCCCGGCAGGTCTCCTAGGAAAACATCCGGGAACTCACGGACCACGGGAATCGAATCAATGGAAGGAGTGTCACTACTAACATCCCTCACAAAGGCCAGATAAGACTCACACCCCTTCCCAATCATATGATGATCCTTCAGAAAAGAAATCACCTGGCTAGGCATGTACTCCACCGAACCTCTCCACTCAATCCTTGGCAATCCGGGCATCGCTAAGGTCACGGTCTTGGCGTGACAGTTAAGAAGCGCATAGTATGGAGATAGCCAATCCATGCCTAAAATCACATCGAAGTCAACCATGCTAAGTAATAATAGATCTGCCCGGGTCTCCCGACCCCCAATAAATATAATACAAGACAAGTACACCCGGTCTACCACAACAGTATCCCCCACCAGAGTCGACACATGAACAGCTGAAAACAAGGACTCACGGGGTGTATCCAAGAAATGTGCAAAGTATGAAGAAACATATGAATACGTAGAACCAGGATCAAATAATACTGCAGCATCCCGGTGACAAACTGAGATAATACCTGTAGTCACTGCATCTGAAGCTATGGCATCTGGTCTGCTCAGAAGTGCGTAGAAACGAGCTTGCCCTCCACCTGACCGACCTCCCGCTCTGGGGCAGCCTCTGCCTGAATGACCTCCACCCCTGACTGCTTGAGCGGGCGGTGTAGTAACTGGTGTTGAAGCTGGAGGCTGGTTCCTGTGCTGAAATGAACTACCAGTAAGGCGTGGGAAATACCTCTTGATGTGACCCAGATCCCCACACTCGAAACAACCTCTACCAGCAATTGGCGATGGGGACTGAAGGGAACCCCTGGGACCTGGGTAGTTGCTAGAAGAACCATGTGCTGAGGAACCCTGAACTGATGGTGGCCGAGATGAGCTCTGGGCTGGAAGTGCACTGAATGAGGAACGATCCGGATGAGAGTTACGGGGACCGTGTCCTAATGAAGCACCACGGTAAGCTTGACGGACTGGCGGAGGAGGCCTGAATGGTCTACCTCTACTGTGCCGAGACTGACCTCCCGAGTGATCACCACTATAATTACCAGAACCTTGAGGCCTCTTGGCCTCCCTCTCCACATGCTCCTGGCGGCGCACTAACTCAATCTCCCTGGCTATGTCAACTACCTCCTCAAAAGAAGCACCGGATACCCTCTCCCTAGTCAGAAAAACCTGTAGCTGGTAAGAAAGACCATCAACAAATCTCTGAATCCTCTCCCTATATGTGGGAACTAGCCAGATGGCATGACGGACTAATTCAGAGAACCTCACTCATACTGCGTCACGGTCATGTCTCCCTGACGCAACTGCTCGAACTCTCTAGGCAGTTTCTCTCTACGAGACTGTGGTATATACTTCTCCAAAAAGAGAATGGAGAACTGGTGCCATGTAAGGGGCGCTGCATCAGCGGGTGTGCGCCTCACATAGGCCTCCCACCAAGCAAGTGCAGCTCCTAAAAACTGGAATGTAGTGAATGGAACCCCGCTGGCCTCTAATATCCCTGCAGTACGTAGTATCCTCTAACATTTTTCCAAGAAAGCCTGGGCATCTTCGCTCTCTGTACCCTCAAAAGTCGGAGGCTGGAGTCTGCTGAACCTCTCTAACCTACACTGCCCATCGTCAGCTAAGGCTGGGACTACATAATCCTATGCTGGAGCAATCTGCTGCACTAGGGCTGCCCCAGGTGTCTGAAGTCCCTGGGTGACTTGCTCAGGTGTCCGGGCAGCTGGAGTCTGGATGCCTCCCCCGGCCTGAGAAGTAGTAGCAGTAGTGGACATAGAGACGACATGTGCCAAGCTGGTGCACACCGTCAAAATCTGGGCTAGGGTTTTTTGAAGACCCAGAATCACAATGGGCACTGCTGGTGCCTGAGTCTGCCCTGCCGAAATCTCAGCTGTGGGGACCTGCTCCTGAGTAACATAAGGGTCCACAGGTGCTGCCCCGGTTGCTGTGCGGGCTGCATCCCTCCCTCTGCCACGGCCGCGACCACAGCCTCCACCTCGGGCTGGTCCTGCTGGAATCTGGTCGCCACTATCATTAGCACGAGTCCTCACCATCTGTGAGAGAATGAAAACAACAGAAGTTTAGTTTCAGAGATCAACAGAGTCGCACGACAGAATTCAAAGAATTTGAGATTTTTCCTAAAGGTTTTGCAGCCTCTCGAAGATAAGTACTGACGTCTCCATACCGATCCGCAATACTCTACTAAACCTGCCCATGACTTGTGAGACCTATCTAACCTAGCGCTCTGATACCAACTTGTCACGACCCATTTCCAGAGTCGTGATGGCGCCGGTCGTGGAACCAGGCAAGCCACCCTTTTTATCTAACTAAATAAAAATTCCCATAAAATTCCCCTTTTTAACAAATTCTGAAATCAATAATAGTAGTAATAAATCAAGTATTTTGGGAAAACCAGTTTATAAAATTCAAAAGACCAAATCCTACTAATCCCGGATCCAGTGTCACACAGTCATGAGCTGCTAATGCTTAATAAGAATAAAAAATAAATAAGTAACATAGTCTAAAAATAAATACGACAGATAGAAAGGGAAGAGAAGACGAGATCACGGTCGCCAGCTGCTACCTCGTCAACTCTGATGGAACTGATGCGTTCCCTGACCCGAGTTCAACTCCTTTGTACCTGGATCTGCACACAAGGTGCAGGAGGTAATGTTAGTACACCAACTCAGTAGTAACAAAACAAAACTATATGCTGAGAGGTAGTGACGGACTAAACCTCCTACAATTCAAACAACAGTATATAAATTGGACATGAAAGTACTATATCAGGAAATAAATACTATGTATCAAGATATATTTGTAACCCTGCATACTAGCGTGAATGCATATGGAATCATGAATGATGTGTACTCATTAATTAAGGTCTCATAAGGTGGTCCACTCAGTACTAGAATACGGCCTTTAGGCCCAGGGAAGTCCACCCCGGATATTACACAAACACAACTGACACAGTCACTAAGTACTGAGGAAAAAGGTTGATCCAGCCCCCCACGGAGAAATCCATCTGCGGAACATAACAACCACGGAGAAATCCCTCTCCTAAATATCTTTGCGCTCAGTGGGGGTGTATAGACTCCGGAGGGGCTCCTTCCAACCCAAGCGCTATATCAAGCCAACGAAGCACGATTCAGGATCGCTGCGGTGTGCAGTCCGACCTCATAACTGTCTCAAGACCAGGCTCCAGGCCTCACTCAGTTAGTACCTTCCCGTCTCACTTAAAATTCTCTAACATATGCAATGCAGCCCAAACAAATGATAATATATAATAAACTAGCAACTTACGAGACTGAGGCATGAAACATATACCATAACAGGACTGAGTACATGAAAGCAATAATCACAGATAGAGACAGCAATAATCAACTATTTCGGTCTAAACACATCGGCGTGAAGCCTTAACATTTATACTTAGCATGATTTCTATTTCGTTCAAGATAATTACCACCTTCACAGTACAATATCAACCTGGGATAACCAGTAGAAAGTACCACAGGCTACAAATATTCGGTAAACGCCCGCATGCCCGTCACTTGGCAAGTGTGTCACCCTAACTAACAACAAATATCAAATAGTTTGGGGTTTCGAACCCTCAGTTCCAAGTTTGGAAGCGTTACTTACCTCAAAACCGGCTAATACACTACTCCGCAATGCCCTTGCCTCTAAATTTGGCCTCTGAGTGCTCCAAATCTACCAAGTTCAGATTTTTATCATCAATATATGCTAAGGAACAATTTCCAATTGAAAATATCAAAATTTACCCAAAAACCCGAAATTGGTCAAAACCCGACCCCCGGGCCTGCGTCCCGAAACTCAGAAACTTTTATACCAAACTGTTCTTTGTCATCCCATGAGTCCATACATATAAAGAACACTAAATTCAGAGTCCAAATGACCCCTCAAATCACCATTTTAAATCTTCTAAATCCCAAGCCTTAATCACCCCATTTGCACTGAGTTTTCCTTAATTTCCACCATACTTCCGACCTTTAATCACATATAAATGAGTTTAGAGCCCAAAAATCTTACCTTGGTGAAGAACTATCGAATTCCCTCTTCAAACCCCTTCAAAAAGCTTCACACCCATAGGAAATATTGAGAAAAGGGCTAAAATTCACGAAGGTACACTTTTATACCTTCTGCCCAGTGGGTCCGCACCTGCGACCATTTACTCGCACCTGCGGAAAATCCTAAGGCCTCAAATCCCGCTCCTGCGGTTGAATTCCCGCACATGCGGCCTCGCAGGTACGGCCAATACCTCTCACCTGAGGAATCCCCTCACTTGGCCAATTTCCGCACCTACGATGGCTCGCACGCTCCTACGGGACCGCACCTATGGCTCCCCGTCCGCAGGTGCAAAAACACTAGAACAGCACTCAGCAGATTTTCCCTAAGGCAAAGAAAAGGCCCGATAACCACCCGATATCAATCCCGAGCCCTTCGGGACCCCAACCAAAGTTACCAACACGTCCCATTCCATCATTCGAACTTAGTTGCACTCTTAAAACACCAAAACTAACATCAAAACACCAAATTTACATTGGATTCAAGCCTAAGAACTTTGAAATTCCTAAAATCCACCAATGATGCCAAAACCATCCAAAACCACTCCGATTAACCTGAAATTTTGCAGACGCATCCAAAATGGCATTACGAACCTGTTCCAACTCTTGAAATTCCATTCCGACCCCGATAGCCTATTTTTCACTACCGACCGGAAATTACCAAAAACTAACTTTCGCCAATTCAAGCCTAATTCTACACCAGACATCACAAAAATATTCAGAACACACTCCTAAGTCCCAAATCACCTCACGAAGCTATCCGAGCCATAAAATTCGCACTCTGAGGTCATTTACCAAAAAGTCAACTCTCAGTTGACTTTTTCATTATAAGGCTATCTTTTAAAGACTAAGTTACTGAATTCTCATTTAACTATTCCGATTTCAAGGCTATCAACTCTAACACATCAATAATAGAATAACCAATCTATAAAAAGTTAATAAAAGTAATTAAAAGGCAGGTTTTTACATAACGACAGACCGGGTCGTTACAAGCAATAATGTCCAATATCCCTACATATAATTAGAGGAAAATAAATATGGTTTTGGTGTTCAACAAACTAGAGGAAAAAAGTTAGGTGACGACCAATTTGTGTTTGTTAGAAGTCTATCCTTTTTGCGTACAATATACATAGATGTAAATTGTCAATGCATAAGCCAATCACCTAGAAACTTTTGGGTTGGTTGGTGATATACAAACCAAATATATGTTATTAGTAAGATAATTTTACAATCTCAAATCTACTTTATTCTTTTTTCCGTGAAATAGAGAGAAGGAGACGCCAAAAAGAAAGGTAGGATAGCCTAAACTTGGCATGAATTATTTGTTGCACCCTAAACTACTAGTGGTTTTTATTACTATCCTCAACTTGACAATGTGATAACTGTTACTCTCATGAATAATGAAGTGGCAAAGAGCGTGAATAAGCATCTTTTTAGGCACGTGTAATATACAATAGATAATTTACACAATTTTTTGTTTTTATATTTCCTTTTTAGATACAATGTTTATACATTCGAACTGTGTATTCTTTTGCATACAAAATTTGTGAAAATGTTTGCTAGAAATGGAAACAACCTTTCTATTCTTACAAGGTAGAGGTAAGATTTGCGTACACACTACCCTCTCCAAAATCCATTGTGTGAGATAATACTAGGAATGTTGTTGTTGTTGTTGTTCTTGTTGATGTTTTGCCTAGAAGAAAATCTTATAATTGCGTTATTTTCACCAGGTGACTCGTCAGAGACAATTTAATTTGCATTCCTCAGGCACCAGTACCTCTTCATTAAGTATGAACTATATACAAGGGTAAGTGCCATGTATCTCAACTGTCACACTGTTGCTTGTCATGTATGATCTTACTTACAAGCCATAAGATACTTAGTATATGGACTAATATTCCTTTATATTAAATTCCACAGATCAATGCTTCTGTATTTTCACTCTTGAGAAATTCAGCACTGGTTTAATCACAGTTGCATATACGTCTGATTGTTTAGGCTTAATGTATATTTTGGTTTAACCATAATGGACCTTATTAAGCTTAATTTATTCGGCTAAACTGTTGTCTTCTCACTAATATCACCCGTGTCTAAACAGAGATGTTCCATAGCAGGGGCGGTAATGAGTCAGATTGAAGTTCAGAAAATATTACAGGAGCAGCTTGAGTTATGCATAAACGTATCTACTAGCACTATTTGTATTCCTCATGCGACGTATAAAATATGCATTCAATCTTTTGAAATATGTAACGACCCGACCGGTCGTTTTGCATATCAGGCCCCGTTTCCCTAAATGAGATTTCCCCTAGCTGTTTATTATGATTTATGACTTGCAGGGATGGGTGGTTCGGGATTCGGAAGCGTTTAGAGTGGTATAGGAACACTTGGTTCCTTAAGGTTGGCTTTTAAGGCCAAGTTTGACTTCGGTCAACATTTTGAGTGAAGGACCTCAGAATCGAGTTTCGACGGTTCTGGTAGCTTCATATGATGATTTCGGACTTGGGCGTATGTTCGGAACGGATTTTGGATGACCCGGGGGCGTTTCAGCACCCAATATCGAAATTAAAGTTTCCTTAAGTTTGAAATTTGGTTTGGAATGTGTTTTTGTGTTATCGAGGTCCGAACGGAATTCCGAGAAAGAGAATAGTTCTGTTATGTCATTTATGACTTTTTTGCAAAATTGGTATTATTCCGAGTAGTATAGGTCGGTTCGGCGCATTGAAAGGGAATTCTAGAATTTTAAGTTCAAAATTTGATCCAATTTGATTTTGGGGTCGAATTCTTAGTTGCATTTGTCTTTCATGTTCCGAAAATTCGAGCGAATCCGTATCATGAATACAGACCTGCCAATTCCTTTGGACATGGTCTCGAGGGGCTCGGGTGAGTTTCGGACCCCTCAGAGTTAAATTTAAAACACCAGATTTTCACTGACTGGTTTCCTTCAGTGCGATCGTAGGTGCATTAGTGCGATCACATAGAAGGAGTTGGCAGGGTGTGGGGATATGCCATGTACGATCGCATGGTCCTGTCTGCATTCACACAGTGGTGATTTGTGGCCGGGCCAGTTTGGTTCTCTTTGTTCGCATGTCCCCTTGTGCGATCGCACATGGGTGATTTGTGGCCTGGCCAGTTTGGTTCTCTGTGTTCGCATCTCCACTTGTGCGATCGCACAGTAGACTTTCAGGGGGTCCTGGCCGTTGGCTTCTGCGATCGCACACAAGGGGCAGCTGGGCAGTGTTAGTTTTAAACGAGACTTAGCCCTATTTTAGCCATTTTTCTTCACTTGTGGCGATTTTGGGAGCTTTCAAAGAGGAGATTTCACCTAGCAACTGAGAGGTAAGTGATTCCTACTATAATTTAAGTTGAATACTTGGATTTTTAGGTATATTAACACACTAATTAGTGGAAAGTCATGGGTTAGAGTGAAAAACCTAGGTTTATGGAAAATGAGAGAATTTCCAAGAAATTTGCCATGGAATCACACAAAAACTATACAGTATTGATCCTTAGGCTATGGGTAATTGATTCCTTCAAAAATTTCCGGAATCCGAGCATGTGGGCCCGAGGGTGTATTTTAGGATTTTTCAAAGTAAGGTGAAATAACTAAGTAAATAGGAGAATTCCATACTTTTGAGTATAAATTGATATATTTGTATAACATTAGGCTAGTTTCGATTCCTTGGGTGACGAGTTTTGAGTTTTCGGGCGCGTTCTAGACTTGGAGAGTAGGTTCGACACAAGGTGAGTCTCCTTTCTAACCTTGTAAGAGGGAATTGTCCCCATAGGTGATTATAAATGGATGTTTGTCCTTATTTGCGGGGGCTACACATGCACGAAGTGATGAGAGCTCGTGCTTAGCTAAATTATGCCTTGTCGGGTAGTTTAGGACTCACAAGCATGCTTTACGTGTTATATCTGTGATCTTGCATACGGTTTAAGTAGTCTAATATCCTCGAATCTCTCATGTGAAGGCCTAAGAAGTTATGCTTTGAAGTTGATATTATTAGATTCTCATCCTGTTAGTATGTTCCCTGCTAAATTATCTGGAATCTCCTGCTAATCATGTATTTATACGGGAACCCGATTCGCATGAATGATTCGCGAGCGGAGTAGTCCTAGTATTATATTAACCCGAGTCGCATGAATGATTCACGAGCGGGGTAGTCTTAGTATTATATTAACTGTGTCGCATGTTCGATTCTCAAGCGGGGAAGATAAATACATCTATGGTTCGGACCGTTCGACCCTCAGCAGTGCACATTTACTTTTCACTTTCGTAACAGTCGTACGTTCATAGCCTGTTATATGTTTGGTAATTTATGAGAAGCCCTATAATTGTAACCGTTGCTTTTATGAAAGAAAGAAGGTTAAGCAATTTGTATGCCATGGAAAGGGATGACGTGAGGGTACTAGAGAATGTTATCGGATGCTCATTTCCTTATTACTGTTCATTACTGCTATTACTGATTAGCCTATATTCATTTTATATTGTCTGATCCTAGTAAGTATCACGTCGAGCTCTCGTCACTACTTCTTCTAGGTTAGGCGGGATACTGACTGGGTACATATCTATTTATGTACTCACGCTACACTTCTGTACTTAATTGTACAGGTTCTGAGGCTGGTGCATCTGGTTACCCGACCGGAGCTTGATCCTGAGAGTATATGCTGGACCTGACTTCACGGTGAGCTGCTTCCCTTGGCGATTCTCAGCAGCACTATGGAGTTATCTTTTGTGTATTTATGTCTACTTCTTCAGACAGTAGAACAGTTTATTTCATCATTTGTATATTCTACTAGTTCGCCTGTAGACTTGTGACACTAGTTCCTGGCACACACATAGTAGGCTTTATATTTTTGGAACTGTATATGTTGGTTCATGATCCTTGTGGCTACATTTATTTAAGTTGGCTAGTTTATCCGCTTCCACTTAAACGTTTTAACCTTAAAATTTGGTAAGTGTGGGGATGTTTTATCAAATAAGGAAATTTCACTAGTAAATAAATTGTTGGCTTGCCTGACCCCGGTGTTGGGCGCCATCACGACTTGAGTTAGGATTTTGGGTCGTGACAAAATAATTGTTACATATACATAGAATAACATACTATTTCAGCCCAGAGCATCCCGCATTCACGCAGGGGCCGAAGAAGGGCTGCACCCAAAATATATAACGTAGACAACCTACCCTAATGCAAAAATTTGTGGCTCTCCTTCCATATAAACTATAGTTTCCCAGAAAATAAAAGAGTATTTAAAAAGAATAGCCAACAAAAAAAGGAATTCTTTTTCGATAGAAGAAGTACCTTTCATGGAAGATAGGAAGTCTTGTTCAGAGATGCTAATTTTCTCATGGTCTGTTCCTTTAAGTTTTTCCCACTTGGCTATCAACTCCCTTTGAGTCAGAATGTTTTCCTCTGGTCTAAGGTACACTGTCTTGTTCAGTGTCCTTGGATCATCTATGCTTTTGATTGTGTATGTTGCTACATCATCTTCATCCATATACACCACTTTATATAAATTAACCCAATAATATCAAATTTTACAAAAGTAATCTTTTTCTTAATAGGGTATTCATAATATGAGTAATAAAATCCATTTGTTTTATTTTATATAATTATTAATTAAATAAAAACTACACCAAGTTTTTGGACTTTCCGGGGAAAAAATGTCACATTTGTATATTAGAAACTCTTTAACTATAATATCTTATTTTATATTAATGACATGCTCTTATAGCCATCGAAATGTTATGATATATAAAAGTCCAACGATCTAAAGATAAGTCAAGTATATTACAAATCGATTCTTTTTTTAATAAAAAAATCGTGCTCAATCAAAACACCGCATATCAAATAAAACGGAGGGGTAAGAAATATCAAAAAATAAAAATAAAAAATACCTTTAACATTGCCATTTCCATAGAGGCAAACTTTGTCTTTGGGAGGAACAAGAGATTCAATTTTTAAAAAATGGTATTTAAAAAATTGTTTTATTTTTATAACAATGAAATAATTTTTAATCACACAAATATCTATGACTTGTTTTATATCTCAAGTTTTAAAAAATATTCTTTCTTTTTTAAATTTATGTTTAGTAAAATATCACATAAAATGAGACCGCAGAAGTACATGCATAAATAAGCATTATGTTGATTCATTAGGATAATTGCAAATTTTTAGGTAGGAAATATTCGACAATTAATGTTGCAGATCTAAAGTAAATAAATAAATAAATTAGTAATTTAATTAACTATCCTTATGAGTCAAGTCAAAGGTTCGTCACGGGGATAGTAATATTATTCACTTGTAATGATCTGGTCGGTCGTTCCGCGATATTAGCCCCGTTTTACTGTTTAATCTTTGTCATGTGTTTCTTAGCCTATTTATGATGTTTTGGGTCGGTTGGTTCGGGTCCGGAGTGGTAGTGGTGAGCAATGGGACACTTAGTTTCTTAAGTTGGCCTTATGGTTGAAAAAGTTAACCGGGAGTTGACTATTAGGTAAACGACCTCGGAATGCGAACTTTGGGACTGGGATAGCTTCGTTAGGTGATTTGGGACTTAGGAGTGTTTTCGGAATGTGGTTTAGAGGTCCGGAGTAGAATTAAGATTGAATTGGCGAAATTGAGTTTTTCGTAATTTTCGATCGGCAATTGAAATTAGCTATCGGGGTCGGAATGAAATTCTGAAAGTTGAAACAGGTTTGTGGCGTCATTTTGGATGTGTGTGCAAGTTTTTAGGTCATTCAGACGAGCTTTGGGTAGTTTCGACATCATTGGTGATTTTGAAAAGTTTGAAAATCTTTAGGCTTGAATCATGGGTTAATTTGGTGTTTCAATGTTATTTTGGGTGTTCCGAGGGTTCGACTAAGTTCGAGTAAGTCGGCAGATGCGATTCTGCAGGTACGAGAAATGTTCTGCAGGCGTGGTGGTCACTGGGCAGAAAGAATAAAAGGATGCCTTCGCGAATTTTCTTATATTTTACCATTTTTGAAGACGGGTTTGGAGCTTTTTGAAGGATTTTGAAGAGGGATTCAAGGGAAACACATTGAGGTAATGTATTTGAACCTAATACTCGATTCTATGTTGGTGTTTAACTGATTAATCACGAAATTTCTAGGATTTAATGGTGTAATTTGAGGGGTTAGGGCTTGGAAATTGAAGACCTTTAATTGGATATTTGAGGGGTCATTTGAAATCCGATTTTGATATTCTTGGTATATATAGACTCGTGGGAGGATGGGTATTCTTGTGATGTGATTTTTATCAAATTTCGAGACGTGGGCCCGGGGGTCGGGTTTGGCCAATTTTGGGATTTTTGATTGAATTTGATAATTTTCGAGTGGGCTTCGTTCCTTAACATATGTTAATGATATAAATCTGATTTTTGGTAGATTTGGAGCAATCAGAGGCCGAGTCTAGAGGCAAAGGCATTGAGGGCTAGGATTTTAGCCGGTTTTGAGATAAGTAACGTTTCCAAACTTTGTTCTGAGGGTTCGAAATCCCGAACTATATGTTATATGATTATAATTTAGGTGACGCACATGCCAAGTGACGGGTGTGCGGGCGTATACCGAGTGATTTGTGGCCTGGCTCATCCCATGGCACCATCTAGTAGCTATTTCGGATTGATATTCGCACTTTTATTGATGTGGTTAATGTGAACATGCTAGAAATCATGCTAAGTCAAATGCTAGGGCTTCACGCCAAAAATGCTGAGATCCGAGTAGTCGTATATTGCTGTCTCCTTATGTGTTTATTTGATTGTGTTTACTCAGTCCTGTCACTAATTGTTGATTTTATATATTTATCATTGTTTCGGGCTAATTCATACATCTATGAGCCTATGTGAACGAGACTGAAGATTAATGATTGAGTGAGGCCGAGAGCCTATTATTGAAACAGTTATGAGATCAGACTGCACACCGCAGCGATACTATTATCATGCCTTCGTTGGCTTGATATAGCGCTTGGGCAAATAGGAGCCCTCCAGAGTCTTTACACCCCCAGTGAGTGCATTGATATTGAGGGATGGATCTTCAATGGACATGGATCTTGTCCGAAGTTGATGATACGTGAGGGATGGATCGTCACTGAAAATGGATCTTGTCCGAATGTTGTATTCCGGAGATGGATCTTCTTCGTGGGTGCTGGATTGGCCTTTTCCTCAGTACTGAGTGACTACGGTCACCGGTGTTTATGCATATTCCAGGATGGATTTTTCTTGGGCCTGAGAGCCATATACAGTACTGAGTGGACTTCTGTGTGAGAGATGTGAGCACTATGTGCATTTCCACACTGTTGATACATTGGCATGTAGAGTACTGAGATATACCTGGGTTGCTTATCATATCGGTCATATTCTGTTTTCATTATCTGTTGAAACTGTGAGAATGTCTAAATCCTGTGTACTGTTTTCATTACAATTATTGACGTTTAGTCCGTCACTACCTCTCAGTCCGTAGTTTGGGTTCGTTACTTCTGTGTTGATGTACTCACGTTACCCCCTGCACCTTGTGTGCAGATCCAGGTACAGCAGCACCCGATAGTGATTGTTGAGCTGCAGTCAGAGTTCATGGGGAGGCATCGAGGTAGCAGTTGGCGATCACAGCTTCGATTATCTCCTTCTCTATCCACCTGTCATATTTACTTATTTCAGACAACTCTGTGTCGGCTCTGTATTTTGATATTTTGATGTAGTAGCTCATGACTCGGTGACACTAGATCTGTGTTCAGGTTTTTCTGATGTTAAACCCTTAAATGATTTTATAAAAAATAAGACTCTTGCTGTAACTATAATGATTTTTCTTGAAAACAACTTTTAGCGATGAAATGTGTGGCTTGCCTGATTTCATGATAGGCGCCATCATGACCGGGTATTTAAGGTCGTGACAAGTTGGTATCATAGCCCTAGGTTAAATAGGTCTCACCAGTCATGAGAAAGTTTATTAGAGTCTTGCGGATTGGTACAGAGATGTTTGTACTTATCTTCGAGAGGCTACAGAACCCTTAGGAAAAATCTCACATTCTTGATTTCTGTTGTGCGAATCTGTTGATTCCTATAACTAAACTTCTATGGTTTTCATTCTCTCACAGATGGTGAGGACTCGCGCTACCGACTAGGGTGACCATACACCAGCTAGACCAGCGATAGGTCAAAGTCATGGTAGAGGGAGGGGTGCAGCCCGCACAACAGCCGGGGTAGTACCTGTGGACCCTCTTATTGTGCAGGATCAGGTCCCCGCCGCAGATGTTTCAGCGGGATAGGCTCAGGCACCGGCAGTGCCTATTGTGATTTCGGGTCTTCAGGAGACCCTAGCCCAGATTTTGACGGTGTGAACTAGTCTTGCACAGCCTACAATGGTGCATCATCGGGGCATGGTCCCCGCAACTCTCATCTGGGCCGTTCCTCATTCAGTGCTCTTCCAACCTAAAGTTCATCTCGGCCACCATCGGTTCAGGGTTCCTCGGCGCATGGTTCTTCTAGTGTTTATTCTGGTTCTAGGTTTTCCCTTCAGTCCCCATCGTCATTTGCAGAGAGGGGTTGCTTTGAGTGTGGTGATCTGGGTCATATCAAGAGGTTTTGTCCCCATCTTTCAGGTGGTTCATTCCAGCAGAGGAGCCAGCCTTCAGCTTCAGAACCAGTTACTTCACCACCCGCCCAGGTAGCTAGGGGTAGGGGCCAGTCAGCTAGAGGCCGCCCTAGAGGGGAGGTCGATCAGGTAGAGGTTAGGCTCGATTTTATGCACTTCCAGCCAGAACAGATGCTATGGCCTCAGATTTAGTGATTACAGGTATTGTTTCAGTATATTACCGAGATGCTTCGGTCTTATTTGATCCAGGTTTCACGTATTCTTATGTTTCATCATGCTTTTCTCATTTTCTAGATATGCCTCGTGAGTCCTTAGCCGTATTTGTTCATGTGTTGACCCCGGTGGGCGATACTATTGTTGTGGACCCTGTGTATTGGCCGTGTGTGATATCTATTGGGGGTCTAGAGACCCGAGTGTATCTGTTATTTCTTAGCATGGTTGACTTTGATGTGATATTGGGCATGGATTGGTTGTCTCCGTTCCATGTTATTCTGGATTGTCATGCTAAGACCCTGACCTTAGCAATGCCAGGATTTCTGAGGGTTGAGTGGAGAGGTTCTATTGAGTATGTGCCTAGCAGGGTGATTTCTTACCTGAAGGCCCAGCGTATGGTAGGAAAGGGATGTTTATCGTATTTGGCTTTTGTGACGGATGTCAATGCTGAGACTCTCACTATTGTTTCTGTTCCCGTGGACCGTGATTTTCCGGACGTGTTTCTTGCTAACTTGTCAGGCATGCCACCTGACAGGGATATTGATTTTGGTATTGATTTGGTGTCGGGCACTCAACCCATTTCTACTCCACCGTATCGTATGGCACCGATGGAGTTGAAGGAATTGAAAGATCAGCTTCATGAACTTCTAGATAAGGGGTTCACTCAGCCTAGTTTGTTGCCTTGGGGTGCACCGGTGTTATTTGTAAAGAAGAAAGATGGTTCCTGAGGATGTGTATTGACTACAGGCAACTGAACAAGGTTACAGTCAAGAATAATTATCCCTTGCCTCGTATTGATGATTTGTTTTGACCAGCTTCAAGGAGCCAGAGTGTTCTCTAAGATTGATTTGAGATCTAGGTATCATCAGCTGAAGATTCGGGATTCTGATATTCCCAAGACAGCTTTCAGAACTCGTTATGGTCACTATGAGTTTATGGTGATGTCTTATGGGCTAACCAATGCCCCGACAACGTTCATGAATTTGATGAACATCGTGTTTCAATCGTACTTGGATTTTTTTGTTATTGTGTTCATTGATGACATCCTGGTATATTCTCGGAGCCAGGAGGATCACGCTGGGCATTTGAGAGTTATTTTACAGAGATTGAGAGAGGAGAAACTTTATGCAAAGTTCTCCAAGTGTGAGTTCTGGCTTGGCTCAGTAGCTTTCTTGGGGCACGTGTGTCCAGTGAAGGTATTCAGGTTGATCCGAAGAATATAGAGGCGGTGGAGAGTTGTCCCAGACCATCCTCAGCAACAGAGATTAGGAGCTTCCTTGGTTTGGCGGGATATTACCATCGCTTTGTGAAGGGGTTTTTTCTATTGCATCGCCCTTGACCAAATTGACCCAGAAGGGTGCTCCGTTCAGGTGGTGAGACGAGTCTGAGGAGAGCTTTAAGAAGATCAAGATTGCATTGACCTCAGCTCCAGCTTTAGTATTGCCATTAGTTTCAGGTTCTTATACCGTATATTATGATGCCTCGATTATAGGCATCAGTTGTGTTTTGATGTAGGAGGGTAGGGTGATTGCCTACACCTCGCGCCAGTTGAAGACTCATGAGAAGAATTACCCAGTGCATGATCTCTAGCTACCAGCCATTGTTCACGCCTTGAAGATTTGGCGTTATTATTTGTATGGGGTTCATTGTGAGGTTTTCACTGATCACCGTAGTCTGCAGCATCTGTTTAAGCAGAAGGATCTGAATTTGCGTCAGAGGATATGGTTGGAGCTTCTCAAGGACTATGATATCACTCTTCTATACCATCCGGGGAAGGCCAATGTAGTGGCTGATGCCTTGAGTCGCAGAGCAGAGAGTTTTAGGAGTCTAGCATATCTTCCGCAATAGAGAGACCATTAACACTTGATGTTCAGGCCTTAGCAGGCCAGTTGGTGAGGTTAGGTCTATCAGAGCCCCGTCGGATATTAGCTCATGTAGCTTCCAGGTCTTCTCTTTATGACTGGAACAGAGAGCGCCAGTATGACGACCCACACTTGCTCGATCTTCAGGATAGGGTCCGACGAGGTGATGCCAAGGATGTAGTTATTGGTGATGATGGGGTTATGAGGATGCAAGGTCGGATTTGTGTGCCCAATATGGATGGGCTTCGAGAGTTGATTCTAGCAGAGGCCCATAGCTCGCGGTATTCCATCCATCCGGGTGTTGCGAAGATGTATCAGGATCTGAGACAGCATTATTGGTGGAGGCGGATGAAGAAGGATATTGTTGAGTTTGTATCTCGGTGTCTCAACTGTCAGCAGGTCAAGTATGAGCACCAGAGACCAGGTGGGTTGAATCAGAGGTTGGATATTCCGGAGTGGAAGTGGGAGCGGATCACCATGGACTTTGTAGTTGGGCTCCCACGGACTTCGAGGAGGTTCGATGCTATATGGGTCATTGTGGATCGGTTGACCAAGTCCGCGCACTTCATTCCTGTTGGTACTACTTATTATTCAGAGCGGTTAGCTGAGATTTATATCAGGGAGATTGTCCGATTGCATGGTGTTCCAGATTCTAACATTTCTGACAGAGGTACTCAGTTCACATCTCAGTGTTGGAGGGCCGTGCAGAGAGAGTTGGGTACTCAGGTCAAGTTGAGAACGACATTTCATCCTCAGATGGATGGGCAGTCAGAGTGCACTATTCAGATTCTAAAGGACATGTTGTGTGCTTGTGTCATTGATTTCGATGGTTCATGGGACCAGTTTCTACCACTTGCGGAGTTTGCATATAATAATAGCTATCAGTTGAGTATCCAGATGGCTCCGTACAAAGCTTTATATGGTAGGAGGTGTAGATCTCCTATTGGTTGGTTCGAGCCAGGTGAGGTTAGGCTATTACGCAAAGACTTGGTACAGGATATAATGGATAAGGTGAAGTTGATTCAGGAGGGGCTGCGCACGACATAGTCTAGGCAGAAGAGTTATGCAGATCGGGATGTGTCTTTCATGGTTGTGGAGCAGGTGCTACTGAAGGTGTAACCCATGAAGGGTGTTATGCGGTTCGGGAAGAGGGGCAAGTTGAGTCCCCGATTCATTGGGCCTTTAGAGGTGCTTCGGAGGGTTGGAAGGGTGGCTTATAGACTTGCTATGCCACCCATCTTATCGAGTGTTCATCCGTTATTTCATGTTTCCATGCTTCGAAAGTATATTAGTGACCCGTCTTATGTTTTGCGCTCCAGCCCGATTCATCTTGAGGGTGATATGTCATATGAGTTAGAGCTAGTGGCTATTTTGGGTCGACAGGTCAGAAGGTTAAAGTCTAAAGACATAGCTTCAGTAAAGGTGCAGTGAAGAGGGCATCTGGTGGAGGATGCCACCTAGGAGACTGAGCGGGAGATGCGGAGAAGATATCCTCACTTATTTGAGAGTCCAAGTATGTTTCTAGACCCGTTCGAGGACGAACGTTTGTTTAAGAGGGGGAGAATGTAACGACCCGGCCGGTCGTTCCACGAGATTAGCCCCGTTTTCCCTGTTTATGCTTTGTCATGTGTTTCTTAGCCTATTTATGATGTGTTGGGTCAGTTAGTTCGGGTCCGGAGTGGTCATGGTGAGAAATGAGACACTTAGTCTCTTAAGTTGGCCTTACGGTATGAAAAGTCAACCGGGAGTTGACTATTAGGTAAACAACATCGGAATGCGGATTTTAGGGTTCGAATAGCTTCGTTAGGTGATTTGGGACTTAGGAGTTTGTTCGGAATGTGGTTTAGAGGTCCAGAGTATAATTAGGTTTGAATTGGCGAAATTGAGTTTTTGGCAATTTTCGGTCGGCAATGAAAATTAGCTATCGAGGTCGGAATGGAATTTTGAAAGTTGGAACAGGTTCGTGGCGTCATTTTAGATGTGTGTGCAAATTTTTGGTCATTCGGACGAGCTTTGGGTAGTTTCGGCATCGTTGGTGATTTTGAAAAGTTTGAAAATCCTTAGGCTTGAATAATGGATTGATTTGGTATTTTGATGTTATTTTGGGTGTTTCGAGGGTTCGACTAAGTTCGGGTGATAATTTGACTTGTGGGTACCATTAGTTGAGGTCGCGAGGGCCTCGGGATGAGTTCAGATGGTTAAGGGAGGAGTTTTGGCCTTAGAGGGTTGCTGGTGTGATCTGTTCTGTGATTTCCGCAGGTGTGGTTACCGTAGGTGCGAATTGGGAATCACAGGTGCGGAAATGGATAAGGGGGAGAAGTACTGCAGATGTGGATGCTTGGCCGCACATGCGAAGTCGCAGGTGCAGTAAATGAAACGCAGGTGCGGAGTTGGCCTTTTAATGAAATCTCGCAGGTGCGCACCTGGGATCGCAGGTGCGAGAAATGTTCCGCAGGTGCGGTCGTCACTGGGCATAAAGTATAAAAGGATGCCGTCGCGAATTTTCTTATATTGCAGCATTTTTGAAGACGATTTTGGAGCTTTTTGAGGGATATTGAAGAGGAATTCAAGGGAAACACATTGACGTGACGTTATTGAGCCTTATACTCGATTCTATGTTGGTGTTTGACTTATCAATCAAGAAATTTGTGGGATTTAATGGTGTAATTTGAGGGGTTAGGGCTTGGAAATTGGAGATCTTTAATTGGGGATTTGAGGGGTCATTTGAAGTCCGATTTTGATGTTCTTGGTATATATAGACTCGTGGGAGGATGAGGTTTCTTGTGATGTGATTTTTATCGAATTCTGAGATGTGGGCCCGGGGGTCGGATTTGGCCAATTTTGGGATTTTTGGTTGAATTTTATAATTTTCGTGTGGGTTTCGTTCCTTAGCATATATTAATGATATAAATCTGATTTTTGGTAGATTTGGAGCAATCAGAGGCCGAGTCTATGTGCAAAGGCATCGAGGACTATGATTTTAGCCAGTTTTGAGGTAAGTAATGTTTCTAAACTTGGTTCTGAGGGTTCGAACCCCGAACTATATGCTATATGATTATAATTTAGGTGACGCACATGGCAAGTGACGAGGCTGCGGGTGTACACCGAGTGATTTGTGGCCTGGATCATCCCATGTCACTGTCTAGTAGCTATTTCAAATTGATATCCGCACTCTTATTGATGTGGTTAATGTAAACATGCTAGAAATCATGCTAAGTTAAATGCTAGGGCTTCACGCCGAAAATGCTGAGACCAGAGTGGTCGTATATTGTTGTCTCCTTATGTGTTTATTTGATTTCGTATACTCAGTCCTATCATAGCATATCATTTCATGCCTTAGTCTCGGTAATTGTTGATTTTATATATTTATCATTGTTTAGGGCTAGTTCATGCATCTGTGAGCCCATGTGAGCGAGACTGGAGAGTAATGACTGAGTGCGGCCGAGAGCCTGTTATTGAGACAGTTATGAGATCGGACTGCACACCGCAGTGATACTCTGATCATGCCTTCGTTGGCTTGATATGGCGCTTGGGCTAATAGGAGCCCCTCCGGAGTCTTTACACCCCCAGTGAGCACATTGATATTGAGGGATGGATCTTCCCTAGACATGGATCTTGTCCGAATGTGATGATATGTGAGGGATGGATCGTCCTTGAACATGGATCTTGTCCGAGTGTTGTATTCCAGAGATGGATCTTCTGCATGGGGGCTGGATTGGCCTTTTCCTCAGTACTGAGTAACTACGGTCACCAGTGTTTATGCATATTCTAGGATGGATTTTCCCTGGGCCTGAGAGCCATATACAGTACTGAGCGGACTTCTGTGTGAGAGCTGTGAGCACTATCTGCATTTTCACATTATTGATACATTTGCATGTAGAGTACTGAGATATACCGGTACACCATCTCTTATCAAGAAATACCTCGCTCTAACAGATTATAGCAGATTTCTAAGCCAACTCCCGACATTTGTCCTTCCAACTATGCTGTAGAAAATTCGAAAAATATTCATTCTAGGTCCAATGACCTCCTCTCATCCATCGCAACCACCCTGATAACATGACACTAACCATTCGACACATCGATACAATTCAAAGCCAAAACCAGTGCAACTCATGCACTTAACTGCAACATCATAATGCAAACAATTTATATAAAAGATCTGCACGAGAAGACTATCCTGCCATTAACAATTACCATCACCATATCATACTAACAGCCTGGCACACACCGCAAAATCGAAAACACATGAATCCGATACCAAAGGTCATACCCCCATATAACTCACCTACGTTGCGCGATCTCACCCAACCGCTGGTCCACTTGGAATATTTCAAGACACCATGCCCAAAAATCCATAACCACTCGAAATTCGACATCAAGTACTCAAAGTGCATTGCCATAACCACAGGGGAAAACCGGACAATACCATGCCACCCGAAACAGAAGGTATATAACCTACATGCCTCAATCCCGCAACACCCAATTACTTACCTTACTCAAATCTAGCTATAAGGCCGAATTAGAACCGTACCATATGTGCATATAACCAATAATCACCACTCCTCGCAACACCGAAGGGTAACTCATAAATCACTCTAGAACATGAATAAACTCAATCACAATCGAATGGTACATTTCTCAACAATAGAAACTCAAAGCCAACAATTCCAACCCGGTGCAGAACACGCACCCATATTAGCCTACCAGTGACCCTAAATTAACTCTGATCACCCACAACAGGTAGATAACTTATCGAAAATTTCATAATGATAGAATCACGGTACATACTAACATCCGACTAGCTCAGCTTGCCTCTTCACAGTTTACTTCCACAAAATATCCTATTTATGAGAACTCCCAGTCTCGCAATCCATGAAACGTACGGATTACTATATCTGATCACAACTCCACCGCTCGAATACATAACACATCCCAAATACTCATTAATTCCATAGGGAATACCCCTATAGTTCTTCCATTCGCCAAGCAACCTTGAATATCAACAGTCGATCCAACAATAGGGCGCCGCGATACCAATGAAGTACCCTCAATTCAGACACATTGCTCTTTCTGAAATATATACCCTCATCAAGTCACACCCATTAGTGATATCATCTACCTAGTCATCTGAAACTGCCCATGCTACCTAAGAATTTTATGATCTTCCATCCAAAACCGAACCGTGACTTCACATATGCAAATCTCAACTCCACCCAACATACCGCACACACCATGCCAACCTAGGAAAAATACGGGAACTCCATGGTCCCTTCTAAGCAACAAGCAACTACGTACCCTAACTAAACAAGAAAACTCATCGGATCCCATTTAGAAACAACCTCACTATATGCCACAAGAAATATGCACCCTCAACCGCGGTAGAAACCATCTGGAATTATCCGAAATCCCATTCGTGCAACACCAACCCGTCATGAACGAATTCTTCTATCTCAACCAAACTACGCAGACCACCAAAAATCCAAGAGCATTGCTAAGAAACACCTGAAAAACTCGTCACCTTATGATCACCCAAAGAACTAATAGTATCCCTTACCATGCCGATCCGACCTACTACCAAGTCGCCCTATTTACCCAAGTTTCTTCTGACTTGCCTTCAAATTGATACTTCTTCATGCCGTAATACCTCAAATTTGAAACCCAGACTCACCACACGCGACCCAAGCATAAAACCATACCGTCTAAGGCTCGTAAGAGATTGAATACTCCCTCAATTATCCGAATTGCACCACATTAAAAAAACTTACCCAGAAGAAACTCCTGCAAATCTAAAGCCATTACCTTCACCTTCCTGATACCGATATGTAGAATACCACAAGTCTTGACATCCACTAACGTAAATCTCAATCATACTGACCAAATAGACAGAATCATTTGCACACTAACATACTAGGAAAGTAACCACTCACTTGAAATCACGAGCAAATTCATACACTGCATACACTATACCTTTTACAATTTCTACTAAATCATTAAATAGAACCCAATTACCCAAACAAGTCACACTACAACCTATATCGAAGAAATTTCCATTACTCATGACATTCTCGGACCCCATACCTGCAGGTCATAACTGATTTACCACTATACCTCGAACTGAAACCAATACCACACATAATCATGCAATTAACTTATCAATAACGAACTCCCCCACTTGGCTCAAAGACAAGGATCAAGTCAACAAGACTATGCCCACACATTATCACTACCACCATGCTGTGGTGGGATTCAACTAAATCCCTCATAAGCTTATATGACCCAAACCATCTAACACTCAAGTCAATTGCCAAATCTCACATCCACCATTACAATAGTCACGCCAACTTTCACAAGCGACCCAAACTCCAATTACAACATATCTTTTACTGGTAGAAGAGAACTTATTACAGAACTACGTAGGGACCACACACCCCAAGACAACTCGCAGGAGATACCCCTGCCCTCTCAGCCTCAACAACTATCTCTCCATATGCTTCTGAAGACCAAAACTATCACGCAATCACTACACCTTCCTGCATCTGAACACAACCAACGCCTACCCTCGAGGCACCCAAGACGCAGTAAAAACCTGAAGCTGATGGCAGAACTAACACTGGAGCGGCTGTCACAGAACTCTCGAGCTTCTGGAAGCTCTACCCACACATCACTGACCACATGGATACCCTCACCGGATACCACGTGTCCCAATAATGCTACTGAACTGAGCCAAACATCATACTCGGAGAATTGGCATAGAGCCTTTCCACCCTGAATCCTTATAATGCTATCCTCAGATACTTAGTATGCTACTCCCAGCTACGCGAATATGCCAGGATGCCATCAATGAATACAATAATAAGGAGTGCTAATACGGCTGGAATACACCATCAAACAAACAGATGAACGTTACTGGGGCAAACGATCAACTCAGAAGACATTGCCAGGAACTCATAGCCCAACAGAGAAATCTGCTTCACTCCATAACTACAAACATGAGAGGTCTTCCATCATATTCACAACTCAAGGCCACATACCAAATCGAGACAGAAATCAAACACTCGATAAATCATACAACATTTCCAGCCAACCCTTTCGACACATTTCACAGTCTGAACACATCTAACCATCAATTCACACCCACCACATAGGCATCTAGTCACCAATTATCATCAATAAGAACACGAACGGACATACAAGTCCTTAATTACATGTGCCCACACTACGAAAATCTCAGCAATCAAGCCACAGAATAAATTCGGCCTCAATTCCTCCAGACTGGCCCATTACCAACATGCCGAAATCACATCTCACCCATGGAAGCCACAAGCCGTCGATACACAGCTGATACCAGGCGCTCTTCAGCGCGCTCGAATACATGGAAGGAATTCAAGAGTTACGCTCTTGGCTGAATACAATGGATTCGCACGACAAGAATATTTTTTTTTTAAAAATGTGAGATTTTCCAAAGGGTTTCGCAGCCCCTCGAAGATAAGTACAGACGTCTCCGTACCGATCCGCAAGACTCTACTAAACCTGCTCATGACCGGTAATTCATATGTAACCTAGCGCTATGATACCAATATGTCACGACCCCAAATCTAGGCCAGTCGTGATGGCGCCTATCATGGAACTAGGCCAGCCAAAACTTCACTCAAATCATAATAAATTCCCATAAAAGTTTCCTTTAAACATTTATAAACAGATAAATCTATATTGAACATTTAAATACAACCCCCGAGAACCCAGAGTCACTGGTCATGAACATCAACATAAATATATAACTCAAAGAAAATAAATTCTATAATATTAAACAAGAGAGGGAGCAGGACTGCGGACGCATGCAGCCACCTTGCGAACCTTCGAGGATCTTTGGAACAAATATACAGCTCACCCTGCCCTAACACCTGAATCTGCACACAAGGTGCAGGCAGTAATGTGAGTACGCCAACTCAATAGTAATGAAAATAAATCAGGTCTGAGCAGCAGGAAACACATAAAATCAATGTCATCCAGTCACAATATACACATCCTTTCTTTCCAACAGTATAACATAGATATGTGAAATCATCATGTCTCAAATCATCTTCAAAAAGATCCTTTAAGGAAAGTATATTTTTTAACAACTTCAACCGAAAGTTTTAGTATAAAAACGAAATGAATCATATAGAGTCCCCTACGGACAAAACATATTTCCTAAGCTTAGAGTGTGAGTAGTAAATCATCAGTAGCCCCTCGGGTAAAACATATTTTATAACTCAATGTGAAAGTAGTAAAACCATCAGTAGCCCCTCGGGAAAAACATATATCATAATCAGCCCCTCGGGCAAAACATGTACCATAATCAGCCCCTCGGGCATGCCTCACAGTCACTCAGCACCCCACAGTCACTCAGCACCTCAAAGTCACTCATGCCTCCCAATCACTAATCACTCGGCACTCGTACTCGGTAGGTACCTGCGCTTACTGTGGGTGTGTACAGACTCTGTCTTCGGAGGGGCTCCTTCAGCCCAAGCGCTAAATAAACAGCCAAATCATGGCATCAATCACTCTCAGGCTCTCAGCCTGTCTCATATCATAAATATCCTCATAATCAGGCCCTCGGCCTCACTCAACACCTCACCATCACTCTGGCCCTCGGCCACACTCAGCAGAACCACTCGAAAGGCCCCTTGGGCGAATAAGTAAAAATAGGGTACTAGACCCAAAATGTTAGTTTAAATATCAAAGTGGTGTAAATCATGATGAGTTTCAAATAAAACAGTATGCACAATGATTCGGAGTAAAAATCATCAACAGGTAGTGAGGAAAACAACAGTAAAAGACCCTTAAAGGGTCTATACAGATCGGTACGAGGCCCCAAACACGGCTTATAGCCCATATATTTCACAAATCTTTAGAACATAATTTAACATAAGACTTTGAGTAAATATGCAACTCATTAGTTGCCACAGAGAGGACCTAGTCCAATCCAAAAATCAGTACGCGCTACATACTCATCATTCGTCATGTGTGCCATTCCAAAAATCAGTAGGAAATATGTAGTCCGGGGTTCCATACCCTTAGGACAAGATTTATAACCATTACTTATCTCTACCGGGCCATAACACTAGTCTGGTATGCTCTTTCCTCTCAAATTGGCTCCCGATTGCTCCGAATCTAGCCAAAACAAGTTAACATTATCAATATATACTCAAGGAACACAACCCAATCGAAAATTATTAATTTATACAAGAATCTCGAAATTCGGCCAAACCCGAGCCCCGGGCCCACGTCTCGGAATCCGATAAAAATTATATCACAAGAACCCTTATCCTCCCACGAGTCCGTACATATGAAGAACACTAAAATCAGACCACAATTGCCCACTAAAATCACCAAAAGAAATTTCAAAATCTTTCCTCCCATTTTCCCCAAATTCTCTACTTAATTCCTCCAATTGCATGGTGAAATCAAGACAAATTCATGAAATTAAACCAAAAATGATTGACGAACACTTACCGCAAGAATCACACTGAAAATATCGTCCAATTCCTTCTTCTCCCGAGCTCTCTAATGGAATATTGTGTTATGGCCAAAAACCCCCGATTAGAACATAAAAGCTTTCTGCCCAGCTTATTATCTTAATCGCGAACGCGTCACCATCCACACGAACGCATAGACGAAAAACCCCTAGGGGTCCCCAAATCCCCACTATTCTTCGCGAACGCGTGCCCTTGAACGCGAACGCGATGACTACTTCACTCAAGCCTCCACGTTCGCGTCCTCTTCTTCGTGAACGCGAAGAAAAAAATCTCAACTCCCACAAACTACTCTTCGCGAACGCGGCCTCCCACCCGCGAACGCGATGAACATAATCTTTGCAACAAAAACCAGAAAAAATTTGCCAAGTTCTAAAACCAAAAATCGATCCGTTAACCATCCGAATCAATCCGAGACCCTCGGGACCTCAACCAAACATGCCAACATATCCCATAACATCATTCAAACTTAGTCGAGCCTTCTAAACACCAAAAACAACACGAAAACACCAAATTTATATCAAATTCAAGCCTGTGAACTTCGAAACTTCCAAATTTTGCCAACTATGCCGAAACCAACCAAAACACCTCAGATTGCCTAAAATTGCAGACATAACCAAAATGACATTACGAACCTGTTTCATCTTCCAGAATTCCATTCCGACCTCGATAGCCTATTTTTCACTGCCGACCGGAAATCGCCAAAACTAACTTTCGCCAATTCAAGCCTAATTCTACACCGGACATCACAAAAATATTCTGAACACACCCCTAAGTCCCAAATCACCTAATGAAGCTATCCGAGCCATAAAATCCGCATTCCGAGGTTGTTCACCAATAAGTCAACTCTCTATTAGGCTACCTTGGGAGACTAATTGCCTCAATGCTCACCATGATCACTCTGAACCTGAACCAACCGACCCAACACACAGAAATGAAGCTGAACCACATAAAATGAAGCAGAAACTGGGGAAACATGGCTAAACTCTCGGAACAACCGGCCGGGTCGTTACATACACGCACACACACTTTTTTTTTACAAAATTAAATATGAGATACAATTTACTTGTAACTAGTACAAAATATTTTTTGAAGTCTTTATAAATGCAGCCGTGGAAACAACCTCTTACAGAAATGCAGGGTAAGACTGCGTACAATAGACTCTTGTGGTTCGGCCTTTCCCCGGATCCCGCACATAGCGGGAGCTTAGTGCACCGGACTGCCTTTATTCTTTATAAACCATATGACAGTTATGACGTAATTTTTAGTACGTATAGTAATTAATAAGCCTAATCGAGTCTTCTGAGACGGATTGATTCTCGAGATTGAAGATGTATATGTAATTTTCTGGTAAATTACATGCCAATCTGTGTATAATTTGACGACGATCTATGTAAATTTATACCGAAGAATGAACTTTAACACCAAGAGATTTTGAACAATAAATACCTTAATATTTCCAGCTTCTTTAATGGCGTCAACCAACTTGAGTTGCAACAAGATATTGTGACTTCTGAAATACCTGTTTGACCGCCTCCACAAGGCTCTGGTGGTTGGAGAGCGAGGCCTCGACAAATCGAGCACCTTCCTCCTTGAACGACAACCACATCTGTAGTTTGTCGATGTCGAGGCCGATCTCCGGCCGCTGCAAGACATACGTTGTATGTCCCTGAGCTAAGCTAACTTTTAGAATTCTCTTGCCAATATAACCGGTGCCACCTACAACAAGAATCTGGCTTTTTGCAATTGTTAGTTCTTAGTATTGTGTTTTGAGTTCTCAAGAGTTGGAGAACTAAGCCATTTATATAGGAGAAATTTTCAATGGCTCTATTCTATTAATTTATTTGCTTTAACTTCAAAGGTGTATGTGTGAAAAATTATACATGAAGTATAAGCTCTTAATTACATTTGGTGTCTTCACTTGTCATGACTATTTACATAGTTGAAAAAAATGTGTTGATCTTCTCAAAGTCATTTTAAATACATGTCCGTTAAAAAGAAAAAAACATGTCCGTCATCTTTTCGATTTTAACAAAAAAAGTCAAATTTTAGTAATATTAATTATTCCCCCTGCCCCATATATAATTCTTTTTGCACATTATTCCCCTTAAAAATTAAACTCCACAAATTAAAGATGTCAAGACCATACTATTTTAACAATGGTTTTAGGCTCCAAGGACGCTAGTTTCTCAACGAGAACGAGAAAATGTATAGCTCGATCACTTTATATTGTCATGAGCTTTAATCCATTCGTTTCTCTTTATGTGATCTGAAGAGATTTGACTAGTAATTTAAGAAAGAAAAGATTTTTTTTAAAAAAATATGTGATCGTTAAATTTGACAAAAGATTTTAGTGATTTTGACACTTTTAAAACTTGTGATCTTAAATATCCCATAACAACATATCATTAAAGTTAATATTTTGAATTTTTAATTAAATTATTTTCGAATTTAGAAAGATATTATTCTTTTGTACAAATAAAAACTCAAAGTTAGTTGGATGATACCCTCTAAAGTTTCGCTAGCTACTGAATAGGACTACCAAAAGACCCCGTGAACCCCCTCATATACATTTCCTCTCTAAAGCATAACCGAGTTTAAGCTTCGTGCACTAATAGTGTAGATTTTTTAACATTATTATGCTAAGTCGATCTACACTATTGATTAATTATTTATAATAAAGAAATTACTTGAAAAATAAAACAATAACATGTTATATGTCATTACATTATACTGACAATATAAAATATACTCGATGTCAATATATACATAAATCCGTAGTTTTTTGGGGTCAAATTCCAAGAATAATGTCGCCAAAGAGTGTTGTAGCTTTGTAAGCGGTTTCAACTGCTAAAAGCGAAGGGTAAAAGAGTGGATCAATAATGTCCAATATCCAAACATATAATTAGACGAAAATAAACATGGTTTGGTGTTCAACAAACCATAGGAAAAAGTTAGGTGACCAATTTTTGTTTGTTGGAAGTCTATCCTTTTTGCATACAAGATATATAGATGTAAGCTGTCAATGCGTAAGCCAATAACCTAGAAAGTTTTGGGTTGGTTGGTGAGATACAAACCAAATGTATGTTATTAGTAAGATAATTTTACATTCTTCCGTGAAATAGAGAGGAGGAGACGCTAAAAAGAAAGGTAGGATAACCTAAAGTTGGCATGAATTATTTGTTGCACCCTAAACTACTAGTGACTTTTATTACTATCCTATATTTGACAATGTGATAACCGTTAATCTCATGAATACTAAAGTGGCAAAGAGCGTGAATGAACATCTTTTTAGGCGCGTGGCAGTAAAAAAATTGAAATTCAGCTTCGGTAGATAATTATTTTTCAATCATTAATAGCCACGTAGTCATATATAATGATTTATTTATTATAATTTTGTATTTCTTCTTGCTTCATATTAATATACAATAGATAATTTACACAACTTTTTATTTTAAAACTTCCTTTTTAGATACAACGTTTATACATTTGAACTGTGTATTCTTTTGCATACCAAATTTGTGAAAATGTTTGCTAGAAAATGGAAACAACCTTTCTATCCTCAGAAGATATGGATAAGGTCTGCGTACACACTACTGGGATTCAGAGAGTTCTGGATGGTTTCTACCACGGGTAGAGGTTATATTTCTACTGGCGTGAGGGCCATGTGATGTATAGTGATTTTGCTTCTAGATGGGATCAAATGGAAAGTTCTTGGCTAGTTGGGTACGTAGTTGTTTGTGGCTAAGAAGGGAGCATGAATCCTATTTATCATAGAATTTCATGATGTATCCAGGTATTTTGTGTATAATGGAGAGTGGCGTATGTGAGGTCACGATTCAGTTCTGGAAGGAAGGCCAGAACTGGCAGTTTCAGATGATTAGGTAAAGGATAACACTATTGGGTGGCTGGATGAGAGTTTACATTCATTAAGGACAATGTGTTTGAATAAGGGTGCTTCATTGGTGTTACGATGCTCTCTTGTTGGATCGACTACTGATATTCAAGGTTTCTTGGTGACACATAGGAATTATGGGGGTATCCCTCGTGAAATGATAAAGTATTAGGGGCGTGTTATATATTTGAGTGGTGGAATTGGGATCAGATATGGTCATTAGTGCACCTCATGGATTTTGAGACTGGGAGTTTTCATGAACAAATTATTTTTGTAGTTGTGAACTACGAGGATGTGAGAAAAGCTAGTCAGGTGTTAGTATAGGTCATGATTCAGTCATTATGAACCTTTGGAGAGTTATCTACCTGTTGTGGATGACCAGAGTTGATTTAGAATATAATTATTTGTAGACCAGTATGGGTATGTGTTTTATACTGAGTCAGAGTTGTTGACCCCAAATTGCTATTGTTGAGGGATGTACCATTCGATTATCGAGGAGTTGTGATGATTAGTTTTATGTGCATAGGGTGCAGTTCTATCTGGGCTTTATAGCAAGATTTGAGTAAGGTAAGTAATTGGGTGCTGCAGGATTGAGACGTGTTGGTTATGTTCCTTCTGGTTCGGGTGGCATGGTATTGTCCGATTTCCCCCAGGGTTATGGCAATGCACTTTGAGTCATTGATGTCGAATTTCGCATGGTTATTGATTTTGAGCAAGGTGGCTTGGAGTATTTCATGTGGTCCAGCGGTTGGATGGGATCACACTTTGCAGCAGAGTTAGGTAGAGGTATGAACCTTAGTGTCAGATTCGTGTGTTCTGATTTTACAGTGTGGGCCAGGATTCTAGCATGATGCTGTAATGGTAATAGTTAATGGCAGGATAGTCCTCTCGTGTGAGTCTTCTTTATTTTATAAATTGAGCTCTTGGGATGTTGTTATTGAGTGCACGAGTTGCACAAGTTATGGATCTAGATGGTATAGTGGTATTGATGCTGATCAGACGAATGGTTACTAGATTCTGCGTGTTCCTTTCATCATCGGCAGAATATGAAAGTGTTAGAATGAGGCTTTTCTTGATGAGAGGTTATTTACCGGTATTAGGTTGTTATAACCAACTATTGTGGTTAGGAGTTATCGCCACGAGTGCTTGAGTCATGTAGTGTATCATGGTATTTCATCTTGGGTATGCCCAGACATATTCAGCTTATAGTTGTGGAATTTTGATCTTGTAAATTGATTCAGAAGTGAAAATGTAGTCTAAGGTTTAGGGGTCAAGATTAGATTTCGAAATTTCAACTGTGTTGTGCTATTAGACCTATATGGGGTAGAGTGACGTGGGATCACCTCCGAATATGTGCATGGTAGGTTACACAGCAATTTTGTGGTGTTTGGAACAACTCTAGGCACGTTCGAGGACGAACGTGTGTTAAAGTGGGGGAGAATCTAACGACCCCGTCGGTCGTTGTAGAAATTTCATTATTATTCCTGTTTTTGCCTTTTCATAAGTTGGTTATACTGTTTATGATGTGTTAGAGTTGGAAGGCTCAGAATCGGAATGGCTGTAGCAAGAATTTAGTCTTTAAAAATAACATTATAGTTGAAAAAGTCAACTGAGAGTTGACTTATTGGTAAACGACCCCGGAATGCGGATTTTATGGATGGGATAGCTTTGTTAGGTGATTTTGGACTTAAAAGTGTGTCCGGAATATTTTTTTGATGTCCGGTGTAGAATTAGGCTTGAATTGGCGAAAGTTAATTTTTTGCGATTTCTGGTCGGCAGTGGAAAATAGGCTATCGGGGTCGGAATGGAATTCCGACAGTTGGAACAGGTTCATAATGTCATTTTGGATATTTCTGCAAAATTTCAGGTCAATCAGAATTGTTTTGGATAGTTTCAACGTCGTTGGTGGAGTTTAGGAATTTCAAAGTTTATAGTCTTGAATTTGATGTGATTTTGGTGTTTTGATGTTGTTTTTGGTATTTTGAAGGCTCGACTAGGTTCAAATGATGTTATGAGACATGTTGGTATATTTGTTGAGATTTCCGAGGGCCTCGAGTGGATTTCGAAAGGTTAACAGATCAATTTAGACTAGAAGAAAAGCTCCTGCATTTTTTTTTCACAGCAGCATGAACAGTAACTCGGGTGAACAGTACTCGGGTGAATAGTAACTCGGGTGAACAGTAAACGCGTGAAAAGTATTAAAAAAAAACAATTTCCATGACCAATAAACCCTTTTACACCATTTTTGAACAGGAAAAGAGCTATGAGGCGATTTTGAAGAGAGGAAATCGTTGTTCTTCATTGAGGTAATGATATTGGACCCTAAAACTAGATTATTTGTGATTAAGGAACAAAATATCAGTGTTTAATTTATGAAAATCAGTAGAAAAAGGTGGAGTTAGGGGTTGAGATTATGAGACTTTCTAGGGATGATTTCAAGGGTCAAACGAACTCCGATTTTTGAGTTCTTTATATGTACGGACTCGTGAGATGATGAAGAATATTTTGGTATAAAATTTATCGAGTTCCAAGATGCGGGCCCGGGGGATGGGTTTTGGCTAATTTCGGGTTTTGTGCTAAAATTGGTATTTTTCAATTGGAATTCATTCCCTTAGCACAATTTAATGAGAAAGATCTGATCTTTATAGATTTGGAGCACTCGAAAGTTGATTCGAGGGGAAAACGCATTGCGGAGTAGCTTTTCGGGCTTGTTTGAGGTAAGTAATGTCTTTAAGTCGTGTCCTGAGGGTGTGAAACCCCGGACTTTACATCCTTTCACGGATTATGGAGTGATTCACACACTGGATGACGAGTGTGGGGCGTGCACGAACTGGAAATTTGGAAAAATATTCCTTTTTAGGAAACTATTGAGTTGCGAAACTGCTTTTAAAGTATATATTTTATAGTATTATCATGTTTTGGATATGATTGGGTTGTAAGCCAAGGTTGGGGCCTAGTGCCGATATGTTTTAACCCCTTGGGGGCTATTTTCCTGATAATTCCTCACTTAGAAATTATGATTTTATACTCAGTCTTTCCTGATAAATTGTTTTGACACTCAGCGCTTGTTGATATTAATTCTTGAAATGAAATACTTATTTGGGTCGAGAACCCTGTTTATTTATGGACCAAGTGGCATGTTGAGAGTGTCTTACTGAGTGAGGCCGAGGGCCAATATTGTGAGGATGTTATGATATTAGAGAGGCCGAGTGCCTGAGAGTGATTGATGCCATGAATTGGATTATTTATAGCGCTTGGGTTGTAGGAGCCCCTCCGGAGTCTGTACACACCCCCAGTGAGTGTAGGTACCTACTGAGTGCGAGTGCCGAGTGATGAGTGATTGGTAGGCATGAGTGACAGTGAGGTTGCCCGAGGGGCTGATGCTGGGTGACTGTGAGGTGCTGAGTGACTGTTATGGAGTGATGGTGAGGTGCTGAGTGACTGATTATTAGTGATGATTTTGCCCGAGGGGCGGTTTAAAAATGATATTTTGCTGAGCTTTTGATTATGATTCCTTTCATCTTTCAGACTGAGATTTTGGGAGTTTTACTGAGATATATTGGAAATTATACTTGTTTCAAGGATTTTTTACGGAAACTGGTTTTCGAACTTATGTATACTTTATTGAGACTTGATATTTTACGGTTTTGTGGATTGGTGAATTTGTTGCTTTGTGTTTCTTATTCTTCAGACTGTAATTTTTTTTCATTACTACTGAGTTGGCGTACTCATCATTACTCCCTGCACCTCTGTGTGCGGACCCAGGTACTGGTTCGGAGCAGCAGACATCCGAGTTCGTTATCGTCAGCTTTTGAGATTTCGAGGTAGCTGTCAAGCGTCCGCAGCTTCTCCATTTCCCTTCCTTCATTAGTATTAGTATTTTATTCCGAGACATGGTTTATGATATTAGCAGTGTTAGTTTTATTCTTAGATGTCGTGATCGGTTGACTCCAGTCCTGGGGGATTTGTTTAGACAGTAGATTATATTATTATGTTTGCTTAAAGACTTAGAGAAAATTTTTATACTCTATCGCTCGTTCTTATTGATTCTTGAGAAATTATATTAAAACAAATGTGTAGTTATGTGATGGTTGTCTAGCCTAGTTCCACGATAGGCGCCATCACGACCTATTAGGATTTAAGGTCGTGACATTTTAACAAAATCAAATATGAGATACAATTTACTCGTAACTAGTACAATTTTTTTTTTTTGAAGTCATTATAAATTCAGCCGTGGAAACAGCCTCTTACAGAAATGCAGGGTAAGACTGCGTACAATATACTCTTGTGGTTCGGCCTTTCCATGGATCCCACGCATAGCGGGAGCTTAGTGCACCGGGCTGCCTTTTTTCTTTATAAACCATACGACAGTTATGACGTAATTTTTAGTACGTATAGTAATTAATAAGCCTAATCGAGTCTTCTGAGACAGATTGATTCTCGAGATTGAAGATATATGGAAAAATATGTAATTTCTGGTGGATTACGTGCCAAGCTGTGTATAATTTGATTATGATCTATGTAAATTTCTACCGAAGAATGAACTTTAACACCAAGAGATTTTGAAAAATATATACCTTAATATTTCCAGCTTCTTTAATGGCGTCAACCAATTTGAGTTGCAACAAGATATTGTGACTTCTAAAATGCACACCAGACATTGTGCATATAACAACATGCACCTGTTTTACCGCCTCCACAAGGCTCCGGTGGTCGGAGAGCGAGGCCTCGACAAGTGGAGCACCTTGCTCCTTGAACGACAACAACATCTGTAGTTTGTCGATGTCGAGGCCGATCTCCGGCCACTGCAAGACATGCGTTGTATGTCCCTGAGCTAAGCTAACTTTTACAATTCTCTTGCCAATATAACTGGTGCCACCTACAACAAGAACCTTGCTTTTTGCCATTGTTAGTTCTTAGTATTGTCTTTTGAGTTCTCAAGAGTTGGAGAACTAGGCCATTTATATAGGAGAAATTTTCTAATGACTCTATTCTATTAATTTATTTGCTTTAACTTCAAAGGTGTATGTGTGAAAAATTATACATGAAGTATAAGCTCTTAATTACATTTGGTGTCTTGACTTGTCATGACTATTTACATAGTTGAAAAAAATGTGTTGATCTTCTCAAAGTCATTTTAAATACATGTCCGTCAAAAAGAATAAAAGAGGGGAGATGATTTCAGATTTTTCCTTATCTTAAAAATGAGGCCAAGCCTCTAAATTTATAGACAATGAATGGGCGAGATGAAGAAGTACAATCCACGAGGTACCTCTTCCGTTTCTCATTTACACCCCTTAATAAAAATGCAACATAAAAAGATACTCTTCCTGTACTTATCCGGATAGACTAAACAATTCCTAAATAAATGGGACTTGCATCATATAAGATCCTAAACTTTTGTGTTCTCACTAATTTCTTAAGTTTTGATTTCATCACTCAACGCTCCGACAAGTTCCAATAACATAAATAGACATGGGAGAAGCGGTTAATAGGGGACCGGGGCGCAAATTCTTAAAACGATCGACCGGGTCATTACATCCTCCCCTTTTTAAGAAAATCGTTCGTCCTTAAACGAGCATAGAAACATACTTGATGTTGGGAAATAATGAGGGTACTGACTCCGCATATCCTGCTCGGTCTCCCAACTCACCTCCTCGATTGGCTGACCCCTCCACTGAACCTTTACTGACGCAATATCCTTTGACCTGATCTTTCTGACCTGCCTGTCCAATATAGCCACATGCTCCTCAACATATGATAGATCGTTTTCCAATTGGACTGAGCTAAAATCCAAGACATAAGTCGGGTCACCGCGATACTTCTAGAGCATGGAGACATGGAACACTGGACGAACCCCTGCTAGGTTAGGAGGCAGGGCTAGATCATAAGCAACCTTCCCAACACGTCGCAACACCTCAAAAGGGCCAATAAATCTTAGACTCAGATTTCCTTGCTTCACGAACCTCATGACGCCCTTCATAGGAGATACCCGAAGCAAAACCCGATCACCAGCCATAAATGCCAAGTCACGAACCATCCGGTCCGCATAGATCTTCTGCCTGGACTGAGCTGTGCAGGCACTGAGCTGTGCGAAGTCTCTCCTGAATCACCTTCACCTTGTCCGGTGCATCCTGAACCAAGTATGTACCCAACAATCGGGCCTCGCACGGCTCAAACCATCCCATGGGAGACCTGCACTACCTATCATACAAAGCCTCATACGACGCCATCTGAATGTTGGACTGGTAGCTGTTGTTATAGGCAAACTCTGCAAGAGGAAAGTACTGATCCAATAACCCTCCAAAATCCATCACACAAGAATGTAGCATATCCTCGAGAATCTGAATCGTGCGCTCGGACTGCCTGTCCGTCTGAGGGTGAAAAGTTGTGCTCAACTCTACCCTGGTGCCTAACTCCTACTGAACGACTCTCCAGAACCGTGAAGTGAACTGTGTACCTCTATCTGAAATGATAGATACTGGAATATCGTGGAGGCGAACAATCTCTCTGATATAAATCTCAGCCAACCTCTCCGATGAATAGGAAGTCAGTACTGGAAGGAACTGGGCTGATTTGGTCAGCCGATCCACAATCACTCAAATATTATCATATCTTTAGGGCGTGAACAGTCGCTTCCTGGACGCGTAGGCAATCACCCTACCGTCCTGCATCAACACCGCTCCCAAGCCAATCCTCAAAGCATCACAATAAACTGTATAGGAACCGGAGCCGGTAGACAAAACCAACATAAGAGCTGTGGTTAGGGCTTTCTTGAGCTTCTGAAACCTCTCCTCACACTCCTCAGTCCATATAAAAGATGCACCTTTCTGGGTCAGTCTCGTCATGGGCTCTAAGATGGATGAAAATCCCTCCACAAAATGACGATAATACCCAGCCAAACCGAGGAAACTGCGGATCTCAGTAGCTAAGGACGGTCTGGGCCAACTCTAAACCGCCTCCACCTTCTTCGAATCTACCTTGATCCCATCCGAAGACACCACGTGGCCTAGGAATGCCACAGAATCAAGCCAAAATTCACACTTTGAAAACGTGGCATACAACTTCTTCTCCCTCAATGTCTGAAGCACGGTCCTCAAGTGCTGCTCATGGTCCTCCTGGGACCTAGAATATACCAGAATGTCATCAATGAACACAATGATGAAAGTATCAAGATGAGGCCGAAATATGCTGTGCATCAGGTGCATGAAGGGTGCTGGGGCATTGGTCAGCCCGAATGACATAACAAGGAACTCATAGTGGCCATATCTGGTCCTGAAGGCAGTCTTCGGGATATCCGGTTCCCGAATCTTCAACTGATGATAACCAAAACATAGAACAATGTTGGAGAACACCTTAGCACCCTGTAACTGGTCAAACAGATCATCAATGCGAGGCAATGGGTACCTGTTCTTCACTGTCACCTTATTGAGCTGCCGGTAGTCAATACACATACGCATCGAGCCATCTTTTTTCTTCACAAATAATACCGGAGCGCCCCAAGGTGATACACTGGGCCTGATGAATCCCTTCTCAAGAAACTCCTGTAACCGCTCTTTCAACTCCTTCAGCTCAGGAGGAGCCATGCGATAAGGAGGAATGGAAATGGGCTGAGTGCCCGGCAACAAGTCAATGCTGAAATCAATGTATCTATCGGTTGGCATACCCGGAAGATCAGCTGGAAATACATCAGAATAGTCCCTGACAACTGGCACTGACTCAACTGTAGGGGTCTCAGTACTAACATCTCTCACATAAGACAAATATGCATCACACGCCTTTCCAACCATCCGCTCAGCCTTAAGAAAAGAAATGACTCGGCAGGGAGTATACTCCAAGGAACCTCTCCATTCTAACCTCGGAGATCCTGACATAGCCAACGTCACGGTCTTGGTGTGACAATCAAGAATAGCATAATAGGGAGACAGCAGTCCATACCCAATATAACATGGAAATCTACCATACTGAGTAGTAGCAAATCAGCTCTGATATGAAAATCACATATAGTAATCAAACATGACCGATATACGCGGTCCACAATAAGAGAATCTCCCACCGGAGTAGAAACATAAACATGGGAACTCAAAGAGCTTGGGCTATCCCCAAATGTGAAGCAAAATAGGAAGACACATATGAATATGTAAAGCCTGGGTCAAATTTTACTGATGCATCCCTATGACAAACGGGAACAATACATGTAATACTGAATCTGAAGCAATAGCCTCGGACCGGGCCGAAAGAGCATAGTACATGGCTTGGCCTCCCCCTCTAGGGCGAACTCGACCTCCCCGACCTCCACCTCGAGCTGCCTGAGGTGGTGGTGTAGCAGCTGGGGCTGGAAGAATAGCTGGAGGATCTGGTGGAAGACGTGGAGCTTGATAAATCTGAGGGGGTGCACCCTAATAAGTCTGAGGTGGTGCGCCCCTCCTCACTCCGAGGCAATCTCTAATCATATGATGAGGGTTTCCACACTCGAAGCAACCCCTCAGAGGACGTGGCGGCCGCTGCTGACTCTGATCTGGCCTGTTGTGCTGGCCAACGATAGCACCTCGAGCAGGAGGCACCTGAGATACCGGTGGTGCATAATATGGCTCCCGAGGTCTAGGAGGAGCTGGAATACCGATGGATGCTGGGAGAGTTGAATGAACAGGGCGACTAACAAACCGCTACCATAGCGTGCTGCTGGTGCACGGGCTCCTGAAAAATTACCAGTCTATCGAGACCTCTTTGCCTCTCTCTCCTCCCTGTCCCGAGCTAACATAGTCTCAATCCTCCAGGCAATACTCACGGCCTGCTGGTAAGTAATATCGGTCTCCAGCTCTCTGGCAATGCTGGTCCGAATATTGGGGTGAAGTCCCTCTATAAAGCGCCAAACCCTCTCTCTAACAGTGACAACCAAAGTTGGTGCATCGCGAGCCAAATTACTGAAACGGACCATATACTCTGATACAGTTATGGCACCCTGCTCAAACTCCGCACGCCAAGTATCCCTGAAGCTTTGAGGGACAAACTCAAGTAAGAACATCTCGAAAAACTGAGCCCAAGTAAGTGAAGATGCCTCGTCCGAGCTACTAAGCTGCCACCACTGATAAGCTGCTCCCCTCAGCTGGAAAGCAGTGAAAGAAACCACACTCGTCTCCACAATACCCATAGTGCGGAGAATGCGATGGCACCCCTCAAGAATACCCAGGGCGTCATCCGTAGCTAGTCCGCTGAACTCAGGTGGGTGGTACTTCTTGTACCTCTCAAGTCGGAGGTGCTCTGCCTCAGGAACATCCATCCTAGTCTCATGCTGAGCTGGGCCTTACTGGGGGCATAGGAATATACTCTGGGACCTACCCAATATGAACTCTTTGCTCAGGAGTACGGGCCACGGGAGTCTTTTTCCCTCCTCCGGCCTGGGATGTAGCTGGAGCTATCGGGAGTAGACCTGCTTGAGACAGAGTACTGAAAGCACTTAAGAACTGGGCCAATGTTTCCTGAAGTCCTAGAGTAACAGTAGGGATCTCCTGTGCCCCTCCAAGTGTAGCTGCTGGGGGCTCATCTACCTCCGCTCTAGCCGGTGCTCGGGCTGCACCGCGTGCTCGTCCTCTGCCTCTGGTGGCTCTGGCTGGGGGCTCGGGTGTCTGGTTATCAGTACGTCCAGTATGGGTACGAACCATATGCAAGCAATAATAGAATAAAGTTTAAGAATTCAATGACAACAACTAGAACGATAAGGAATTCCAAAGAATTTGATTGTTCTTAACAGTTACATAGCCTCCCGAAGTTAGATACAGACGTCTCCGCACCGATCCGCGAGACTCTAATAAACAGCTTGTGACTTGTGACTCCTATAAACCTAGATGCTATGATACCAACTTCTCACGACCCCATTTACCCTCCGAAAGGTATCGTGACGGCACCTAGTCTCTATGACTAGGTAAGCCTAGAATTTGCGAAAAATGGCAGAAACAATAAAATAAAGCCAGAAAAAGAACTCAAGTAGATATAACGTAGCTGCTCCGCATATACATTTACTTCTCAAAACCCGGAATGTCACCATAGTCACAAGCTCTTTACCAAGTGTGGATCCATACAATGAAACAACTGAAAAATATACAAGTCTTCTATGCCTATAATAGAGTAGAAGGGGACTCGCGGGATTCTGCGGACGCGGTAGAATTACATCGCGGTCTCTTGGTTGCTGCTAGATGACTCCTAGCCATGATACTGGGTGCTAGTACCTGGATCTGCACATGGGGAAAGCATGCGCAGGAAAGGGCGTGAGTACTCCACATTCGGTACTCCGTAATTGTGAAGGCTAACCCCAGTGAAGTAGTGACGAGGTCAGGTTGAGGCCCTACTGAGTTTGTATAAACAAGTTAATATATGATTTAAAATAGTGAAGTACAGATAAGCTATGATAAACAAGGTTAATGAGGACGGAAAGATTTAATAACAGAAAGAGAGCCCTCGGCTCAGCACAACATATATCTCAACAGTGAATGTGCAATGCAGTACACGGGGAAAGCTCCCGGATCTCGGTTTTTAATCCCAATTTAAATATGCTATGCAGTACAGGGGGAAACCTCCCAGATCTCGGTCCGTAGTCCCAATTTAAATATGCATTTTAGTACAGGGGAAAGCTTCCAGACCTCGGTCCGTAGTCCCAATTTAAATATGAAATGCAGTACAGGGGGAAAGCTCCCGGATCTCCGTCCGTAGTCCCAATTTAAATATGCATTTTAGTACAGGGGAAAGCTCCCGGGTATCGTTCCATAGTCCCAATTTAAATATGCAAAGCAGTACAGGGGAAAGCTCCCGGATCTCGGTCCGTAGTCCCAATTTAAATATGCAAAGCAGAAATATTTCAATTATGGCTTAACTTAAACAGTCCAAGAAGAACAATATGTAAGAATAGAGTAAAACTACCTAAGCATGATGTGGCTAGTAGCAAATAAGAGGAAATCAATCAGAACATGTAGGCATGCTTACTCTTAGGCTATCTACTCAATTAAGATAGGAAACAGTAATATATTAATGAAAATGAGCGATTTCATGGGAGTAAAAATAGGATTTTAGCAACAATGACCCGTGTATACACTCGTCACCTCGTGTACACGGCGTCCACATAACAAAATCAGTATAAAAATGCCTAAGGGAATGTCCCCAACACAGAATTAGGCAAGCCACTTACCTGGACTGTGCTAATCAACTCAAAACCAAGCTCTTGGAACGAGTATCTGATTCTGGGTGGCCTAAATCTATTCAAATCGATTGCGTGGTGTAAATATCACTTCAAGGGAACAAAATGGCTAATTATCTATAAGCTAATATGCGAAATTAGGAAATTCGCCCAAAAAGTCCCCCGGACTCACGTCTCGAAATCGGGTAAAATTTATATTTCCCGAACACCCATTCACTCATGAACCCACTCGAACAAGAATCAATAAAATTAGACATCTAAATCTCCCTAAATCCTCAGATTTCTACTTGGGAGGATTTCATCCCATTTCCATGGTTTTTCAACCAATTTCCTTGATTAGATTGAGGAAAACGATAGAGACTAATGATATATAAAGGGATTAAGGTTTGGAAACATTACCTATGATCCTCCTCTTCAAATCATACTGAAAATCACCAAGTTTCGAGCTCACAATCGATTTTGAAATTATGAAATTCAAACCCTCGGATTTTTGGTATAAACTGCCCAGACATATCGCACCTGCGGCACTGGGATCGCACCTGCGGTGCCGCACTTGCAGAAACCCAATTCCAGGTGTGGAAGTTCATTAAGTGGCCTTGGGTCGCACCTGCGACACCCCTTTCGCACCTGCGAAAATACCATCGCAGGTGCGGAAATTCCTTTAATTGCCTAAGGTCGCACCTGCGGCTCCCCCTTCACACCTGTGTGTCCGCACATGTAGAAATACCATCGCAGGTGCGAGACACCAAAACCAGAATGGTTCAATTGTTCTCAATTTCACAAAACTCACCCGTTGGGTATCCGAAACAACCCCGAGACCCCCGGGGCCTCAACCAAACCTACCAAATGACCCAAGTACCTTGTTCAAACTTGGCCGAGCCTCAAAAACACATCTCATAACATCAAAATCATCAATTATGCATAGATTAAAGCTTAAGAACTTAGGAAATTTCTAGAATTCACATCCGATGCCGAAACACGTCTAAACTCATTCGAATGACCTCAAATTTTGCACACAGGTCATAAATGACATTACATATCTTCTGTCACTTTCGAAAATCCATTCCGAGTCCGATATCAAAATCTCACCTTTCGGTCGAAATCGCCAAATTTCTAACTTTCGCCAATTCAAGCCTAAATCCACAACTGACCTCGAAAACACATTCCGAGCACACTCGTGACCCCGAAATCACCCAACGGAGTCGACATAATTCCATTCCGGATCCGTCTTCACACAGATCTAGCTACGGCCAGATTTCTAAGGTTAAATTCCACATTTATGGACTATGTGTCCAATATCACCTCGAATTTCATCACTCAACGCACTGACAAGTTCCAATAGCATAAATAGACATGGGAGAAACGGTAAATAGGGGATCGGGACGCTAATTCTTAAAACGACCGACCAGGTCGTTACAATTATTTTCAAATTTAGAAAGATATTATTCTTTTGTACATATAAAAGCTCAAAGTTATTTGGATGATACCCTCCAAAGTTTCGCTAGCTACTGAATAGGACTACCAAAAGACCCCGTGAACCCCCTCATATACATTTCCTCTCTAAAGCATAACCGAGTTTAAGTTTCGTGCACTAATAGTGTAGATTTTTTAACATTATTATGCTAAGTCGATCTACACTAATGATTAATTACTTATAATAAAGAAAATTACTTGAAAAATAAAACAATAACCTGTTATATGTTATTATATTATACTGACAGTATACAATATACTCGATGTCAATATATACATAAATCCGTAGTTCTTTGGGGTCAAATTCCATGATTAATGTCGCCAAAGAGTGTTGTAGATTTGTAGGCACTTTCAGCTGTTAAAAATGAAGGGCAAAAGAGTGGAGAAATAATGTCCAATATCCCTACATATAATTAGAGGATAATAAACATGGTTTGGTGTTCAATAAACCAGAGGAAAAAAGTTAGGTGACCAATTTGCGTTTGTTGGAAGTCTGTCCTTTTTGCGTACAAGATACATAAATGTAAATTGTCAATGTGTAAGTCAATCACCTAGAAATTTTTGGTTTGGTTGGTGAGATATAAACCAAATGTATGTTATTAGTAAGATAAATTTACAATCTCAAATCTACTTTATTCTTTTTTCCGTGAAATAGAGAGGAGGAGATGCCAAAAAGAAAAGGTACGGTAACCTAAACTTGGCATGAATTATTTGTTGCACCCTAAACTACTAGTGGTTTTTATTACTATCCTCAACTTGACAATGTTATAACCGTTACTCTCATGAATACTGAAGTGGCAAAGAGCGTGAATAAACATCTTTTTAGGCGCGTGGCAGTAAAACAATTGAAAGTCAGCTTCGGTAGATAATTATTTTTCAATCATTAATAGCCACATAGTCATATATAATGATTTATTTTATAATTTTGTATTTTTTCTTGATTCATCTTAATATATAATAGATAATTTACACAAATTTTTTATTTTTAAAATTTCCTTTTTAGATACAATGTTTATACATTCGAACTGTGTATTCTTTTGCATGCCAAATTTGTGAAAATGTTCGCTAGAACTCTATCATTAATTTAGCCAAATAACAAATATTCTAGCTAAAATAATGCAGTAACAACTTTGTATTTCTTGTTATTTATTCTTTAGATGCAGTGGTTATTTATTTTTTCTAGACCTATGTATTCGGCCAAACTCAGCATGGCCCAAAAATGACCACACTAGTGGAATACTAGTAAAGACCTTCATTTCACATTTGTCTTAATGGCCATTTTTCCCTCCAAAATATTTTCCTCCAAAATTAGTTAATAAATATTGATTATCTCAAAACATTCATTCTCTCATGCATGGGATGATAAAAGAGCTTCGTATATGTATACCTATACTATTACATTTTTCTTTAAAATACAATTTATACGGATGGGAAGATAAAAAATTTATTACGTATTTAAAAAAAAAGATAATTTATAAGGTGTAACGACCCGATCGGTCGTTTTGAGCTCTAGTGCATCGTTCAGCGGTTTAGGCCGTGAGAAACTTCATTTAAGGTATTATGACTTGTAGGTGTGGTCAGAATTGAATTTCGGGAAGTTTAGAATTGGTTAGGAAAGAAAATTCTCATTTCAGAAGCCTTAAGTTGGAGAAATTGACTAAGATTGGAATCTTGAGTAAACGACCTCCGAATTAGGATTTGAAGATTCCATCAGGTTTGTATGATGATTTTGGACTTGGGCGTATGTCCAGATCAGGTTTTGGATAACCCGGGAGCGGCGTATATTGTGGAAGTCAGCATTTTGAAAGAATTTCCTAAGTTTGGCTTGAAGCGCATTTCAGTGATGTTGATGTCCGTTTGGGATTCCGAGTCTGGGAATAGCATTGTATGGTGATTCCGGAGTTGGGAGCGTGATTGGAAGTGAATTTGGATGTCCATAGGTCATTTTGAAGTCATTTGGCTAAAGATAGAAACTTGAAGGTTTTTGAGAAATCCGATCAGAAGTGGAAAATTTGATATCGGGGTCGGAATGCGATTCCGAAAGTTGGAACTGCTTAGTAATGTTGAATATGACTTGTATTCAAAATTTGGGGTCAATCGAACGTGATTTGATACGTTTCGACATCAGATGTTGAAGTTGGATATTTCTAAGTTCATAAAGTTGGGATTTGGGTGCAATTCGTGGTTTCGATGTTGTTTGATATGATTTGAGGCCTCGAGCAAGTACGCATTATGTTTTGGAACAGGTTGGTATAATTGGACGGGGTCCCGGGGGCTTCGGGTGGATTCCGGGTGGTTAACGGATCAATATTTGAAGTTTGAAGAAGGCTGGAATTTCTATCATCTGGTGTGACCGTACCTGCGAGGTTTTGGCCGCAAGTGTGGCTATGGAACCGGTTGGGAGCGTAGGTGCGGGCTATGGGGCGCAGGTGTGAAGTTGGCTTGAGCTGAGGAAAGCCGCAGGTGCGGAGGTTTGATCACACCTGCGGAATCGCAGGTGCGAGTGTTGGATCGTAGGTGCGAAAAATGACCTGGGCAGAATGTTTTAAAACCGAGATTTGTTGGCCATTTCTTCATTTCTTCTTTGGTTTGGTCGATTTTGAAGAAGCTCCAAGAGAGGGTTTTCGTCAGGGATCACAAGGTATGTAACTCCTTCATGTTTCTAAGTTAAATACAAGGTTATTGCATGGAATTATACATGAAAATTGTGGAAAATTTGGAAAATATTGAAGAAAACCTAGAAATGATAATTTGGATTTTTAGCCACGAATTTGAGCATGAAATTTAGAGTAAATTGTATAATTAAACTAGTAAGGCTATGGGTAGAATATATCTTCAAGAAATTTTGGATTTTCGGGCACGTGGGCCCGAGGGCATTTTGGTCAATTCACTGGGAGGGGTTGAGAAATTATATAATTTGAAATTTTTGCAAATATTAGAGTATATTTTCATTGGTTTGCCGTTATTTGGATAGTTTTGGGGCTTTGTGCGTCCGCTGGAGTCGTCGGAAGGGCTTGGAAGCCGGTTATAAAATTTCGGAGCGAGGTAAGTCTCTTTTCTAACTTTGTGAGGGGGAATTGTCCCCATAGGTGAACTAACTTAATAAGTGCTACTATTTGTGGGGGCTACGTACGCACGAAGTGACAGGAGTCCGTGCGTAGCTACTATTATGCCATGTACGGGTAGTCTAGGACCCACAAACATGCCTTACGTGTTGTACATGTAATCCTGCCACTAATATTAGGCTGTAAATGCAATTGAATCGGTAATTGATTTCCTAAGAAGTCTAAAGTGTACCTTTCATAATTATTTAGAAAGAGAATTGACTCCTCCGTGGATGATTGTATATCTGATAGGGTTATATTATGGAATGTCATTAAACTTGTCAAATGAGTTTCAAAACAAAGATTTAAAAAGCTATATTTCATGTTCCTTTAAGATGAATTTTACCACTTTCCTGAGGAAACTGCTTTCTTGATAATAATGCAAATTTATTATGTGAATATGTGTACATATGAGCACCTGAATCAGAGGTATGATTCGCGAGTAGGCTAGCCTTATTACTTTTATGTATAACCGCGTCGCATGATCGATTCGCGAGTGGGGAAGATAGATGCATCTATGGTTCGAGCGGTTCGACCCTCGGTAGTGCATAATTTATTATTGTTGGTACGAGCCGTTCGACCCTCGGCATTTCTTGCGAATGAAATTTACTGCGTATTTGCTGTGATTTTGCCTGATTACCGGCCTAAAATTTTAAGTTGTCAACTGAAATGACCAAGGTTTAAAGTTATTAAAGATTTTTGGAAGAAGTTGTTCCTTTCGGTTGATTATTTGTTATTTGATCAAATCACCCATGTTGATTAATTTATATTAATATGACGAATATTTAAAGTGTTAAATGTGGAAAGAGTTGATATTATTTATTCCCGCTTTTAATAAATTGCCTATGATAATCATGTTTAGTGTCATACTTGAATATACTAAATTGACCTTTAGCAAGTGTCTAATTTGAACTCTCGTCACTACCTATCTAAGGTTAGGCAGGCGACTTATTGAGTACACGTTATTTTTTTACTCATGCTGCACTTGATGTGCATTTTTATTGCACAGATACTTTCATAGAGATGTGGAGGATTTGGAGACTTAGGCGAGCTGCATCAACCGGAGGCGATCCGCAGCTGACAGAGTCTCCCTCATACTGTATTGCATTATTTTAATTTCCTTGTCCACTTGTATTTCGGGCTAGCTTTTTAGAAATTGTAAAATTCTTAGAAATTGCTCATGTACTTGTGACACCGAGTTCTGGGATGTGTTGGGATATATCTGCTAAAGCAGGACAATTTAAACTATTGTATTTACTTAACGGATTTTGTTTAGTTATTACGTAACAAGTTAAAGATAATGATTTCAAAAATGCTAAAATAGGAAATTTAACTTAACTATTTAAATGATCGGCTTGCCTGACAATGGTGTCCGGTGCCATCACGACCTTAGGGATTTTGGGTCGTGACATACGGATGAGAACATCAAAAGTTTAGTATGTATACATAATATTGTTTTTTCATTATACGGTATACCTTGTCATACCATACACTTATTTTAAGAGAGCTTTAATTAGACACATAATTCCCAACCCTTCCCTTAACCCAAACATGAATGCTAACCTAGAAACTAGTTTGGATCCATTAAACTATAATAACAGCCTAGAAATTAGGTCGGAGCAACTAATGAATGAATTACACATATCATTGGGGTTGAATTCGGACGACAGTTTGATGAATGAAGATGAGTCGATCGACATTAATTCAGAGGAAAACTTCAAAGATGGAGAAAATCATGTTGACGATGATGCTGCTGCTGATGATGATGATTATGATGATGACATCCATTATTTAGAGGAAGAGGGAGAAGGTGGAGAGGACAGGGAAATGCCTAATGAGTTCAATGAAGAAGATCTCATAATTGGTCCAATTACCGTGATGCAGTTTAGTAATAAGGATGTTATGTTTGATTTTTACAAAGAACATGCAAGATTATCAGGATTTTGCATTATCAAAATAACATCAAACAAAAAACGTGGTGATGTTATTAGGTATGTGAAATATGGTTGTGATAGGTCTTGGATACCAGGAAATAAGCATGTTACAAAGAGGAGGAACTGTCGTGCTAGAATAAATGGAATTTTGGAGGAGAATGGTTCATGGCGTGTTTCGAAGGTGGTTAAAAAACATAATCATCAATTTGAACCAGCATTATGGCGATTGATGGCTGGACACAGATCGCTTAGTAAGTCTCTTAAGAGAACTCTTGTAGCCAAAGATATTGTTGGCTTAAGACCTTCAATAAATATAAGAGTCGCTGAAGTACTTGCTGTTAGCCTCGAAAATCTAGGTTGTATACCAAAGGATTGTAGAAATTATATTTTGAAGAGTAGAAAGCTTCATTTGCAAGAAGGGGATGCAAATCATTACTCAAGTTCTTCAGTGACATGCAGCAAAAAGATAGGGAATTTTACTACTCCGTAGATGTGGATAGTTTTGGTCGACTTCGTAATGTCGTATGGGTTCATTCACTGGCACGACCCAAATTTCTCTCCGTTGATTATCGTGATGGCACCTAGTCTTAGGGACTAGGTAAGCCTAACATTTCCACTGAACAACAACAATAATAAAGGAATTTTAAAAAATTCGAAATAGAATTCTTGACAGAGTTTACAATTTCCCAAAACCCGGTAAATACAAGTCATAAGCTCTACGAAATCTTTCTATCAAATATAAATACAACTGTTTAGGAATAAGAAAGTACAGTTGAAATAGAAATAAAATAGAAAGGTGACTCCGAAGCCTACAAACGCAGCAGCAGGTTACCTTGAGTCTCCTCAGCAATGATATGTGCAGCTACTAACACAATAACCTGGATCTGCACACAAAAATATGCAGAAGTGTAGTATGAGCACACCACAGCAGTGCCCAGAAAGTATCAAGACTAACCTCCGTGAATTAGTGACGAGAACTAGTCAAGACACCACCGATCTAATAAGTAAAAGACATAAATGTATAAGTGACCGAAACATAGTATATATCTAAAGATTTTTTTTCAATATAATTAACGATACGATTGAATAATACATAAGAAAATTCAATATTTACGATCAGCGGACAACATAATAGAAATACGCAAAGAGAATGGAAAGAATGCAATACAAATGGCGGGAATCACAACCCAATAAAAACACTAGCAACTCAGCACTGCATCAATTTGTTCACGTCAGACCTTAGCAGATAAGTCAATAAAACTGGTTAGACCTTCGAGTGAAAACCTTTAAATCATGAGTTTATTTTGAAAGCTTTAAATATATAATCATTTCGGAATAGATCAATTTCTTCTTTGAAACATACCCTCTCTATTGTATATTTATATATGTTTTTTTATAAAGAGAAATCATTAAAACATAGTCTCTTCAAAATATGTGGTGTTCAAATATGCTTTCCTGAATACTGCTCTTTCAATTGTCATCAAAATACGTGATGTTCAAAATATACTTTCCCAAATACTGCTCTTTCAAATATCATCAAAATACGTCATGTTCAAAATATACATTCCCACATACTGCTCTTTCAAATATCATCAAAATACGTGATGTTCAAAATATAATTTCTCAAATACTGGTCTTTAAATATCATTTTTCTGCAAGACAAATACTTTTCAAATATACTTTCGAAATAGACGTCCTTCAGACACAACTTTTCCTGGAGATAATTGCTTTTCAGCTATAATTTTCTCTCTCTCTCTCTCTCTCTCTATATATATATATATATATATATATATCCTTCTATCCAAATCTCCTCAAGGATAAAACAACTGGAACTCAGTCTGCAACTCAGAATTTGTAATGCAATGCAGTACAGGGGGAAAGCTCCCGGAATCTCGTCCATAGTCACAATCTAAATATGCGATGCAATATAGGGGGAAAGCTCCCGGATCTGTGTCCGTAGTCCCAATTAAATATGCGATGTAGTACAGGGGGAAAGCTCCTGGATCTCTGTACGTAGTCCCAATTTAAATATGCAGTGCGGTACAGGCGGGAAGCTGCCGGATCTCTGCCCATAGTCCCAATTTAAATATGCAATGCAGTACAGGGGGGAAGCTCCCGGATCTCTGACACTAGTCCCAATTCAAATATGCAATTCAGCCTCTGAGGAAAACAACCACAATGCGCAACAACATATATTGCAACAACCGGCGCAAAAGAAAACAAGACTGAATGCAAAGTGCGATGAGCAAATCAATACAAAGAATTAAATCACAAAAATGGTAAAAACTCACACATAAGAAGTAGCCACTGAAAGGAATGCCAATCGCAAAGAGAAAACAGCATAACGAGGAGAAAACAAGACAAATATAGCAACTATCTATATATTCAAGTTCGCAACCAAGAAACCAAATCATCCCGGCAAGGGAATCAGCTATAACCAATCTCACTTAGACAATTAGCTTCACCGAATAAACTCAGTTTGAACATATGCTCAGTAAATAGGTAGCATCAAAGAATAACATCAACATGGGCGGTCATCAATTATGCCTAAGTAGTACTTAAAAGGAAAATCATTTAAATAACAATGTACGACTCACGGGCATGCTTGACACCAACGTATAGATATTCCAATTAATGGTTAGACAATTATAGGGCAAGATTATACTAGTTTTAGTCACATAGGTATTGTATGAAGGAAGATATAGTATAACGGTAGTAAAGACAAAGTATTAATTTAAGTCTATTATGATCAAATAATAAACAAGGAATGCTAGGCAAGTACTTCTAATTCGAGCAGGAAGAGATGAGACTAGAAATCAGGAATTCAGATATAACAAGTTCAATTCATATACGGGGAACATAAGGACCTAAAATCCTTAAAGGGAAATCTATTTGCAAATAAGTCCGAGTACGCACTCGTCACCTCGTGTACGCGGACTACAATCAACATAGAAGACTCAATCCTAAAGGGTAGTTCCCACACAAGGTTAGCTAAGATACTTACCTTGACTGCGCTAATCAACTCAATACCACGCTCTTGCCACAAGTGCCCAACTCCGGGTGGCCCAAATCTAGACAATTCGATTTCATAGCGTAAATATCATCTCAAGGAAACAAATAACTAATAAGCTCGAAGCTAATATGCGAAATTAGGAAATTCGCCCAAAAAGTTCCTCGGGACCACGTCTCGAAATCGGGTAAAAATTATACTATCCGGACACTCATTCACTCACGAGTCTAAACATATGAAAATCTCTCAAATCGGAGGCCAAAAACCCAATCAAAACTCAATAATTTGGTCTATGAAGTTTATCAAAATTTTCACAAATCTTCCTCCCAAATTCGAATTCTAAGGATCAGATTTAAGTTAGGAACCATGGAAATTGATCTAAGTAGGTTAGAAATCACTTACCCAAGTTACCCAGGTGCAAAAGTCTTCAAAAATCGCCCTTCCCAAACTCCAAAATTCGAAATGGTGAAAATAGGATTAATCCCTCGAATCTGATTTAATTGCCAAGCATTATCCGCACATGTGGTCCCGCACTTGCGGAAATACCATCGCAGGTGCAAAACCCACTAAAAGGCCTGGGTCACATCTGCGGTCAAATGGCCGCACCTGCGGCTCTGTATCTGCGGAAAACAAACCGCATCTGTGAGGATTGGGGGATTGGTCAAAGTCCGCACCTGCGAGCTCCTCGCCGCACCTGCGGAAGGTCCATCGCAGGTGCGAGACACCAGAACCAACAATGGTTCGGTTGTCTTCCAAGTTCTAATATCATCCCAATGGGCATCCAAAACATACTTGAGGCCCCGTTCAACCACACACACAAGTCATATAACCTAACACGGACTCACTTGAGGTTTAAAACCACATAAAACAACAGTAAAACGATGAATTAAACTAAAAATCCATGAAATTCCTCAAAACTTCTATGAACATTAAGTTTGGCATTTTAGGTCTGAATCACGTCAAACTAAGTCCGTTTCTTACCAAATTTCACAGATAACACATATAAATCATATCGAACTTGTACATGCTCCAGAACCATAATACGGGCCCTATCTCACAAGTTTCACCTCAAATTTCATTTTCAAAAACTTTATATTTTTCATAAATTTTTTTAAAATTCATTTCTTGGACTTAGGACCTCGGAATTCCATTCCGGGCATATGCCTAAGTCCCGTATTTTCCTACGGACCTTCCGGGACCATCAAATCACGGGTCCAGGCCCGTTTACCAAAAATGTTGACTAAAGTCAACTTTATTCAAATTTCTAATACAAAGTTATCATGTTTATCAGTTTTTCACATAAAGGCTTCCCGGCTACACGCCCAGGCTGCACACGCAAATCGAGGTAAGATAGAAGGAGGTTTTCACGACCTCAGAACCTCGAATTAGCTAGAATATAATGGATTACCTTTTGGGTCATCACAATCTCCCCCTCTTAAACAACTATTCATTCTCGAATGTGGCAAGATTCATTGTGAACTCATCCAATCACTAATCGCGCACTTCCAACACACACCCACGGGTGATCCCACGTCACCCCAGTCTACATAAGCCCGATGACACTATCACAACTGCAATATAGCCTTCTCATCATCGTCGATAAGCCTCATACCCCAATTCCTCACCTTCTACTCATTTCCAAAATACTTGGTTCTAAATCCATATCCGGCATTAGCCTCAACCAGCTGCATCAACTCAGGCCTACGCCCACAAGGCACGACCACACAACATAGCATATCACACATAGGCTCAATAGCACTTTTGATCACAATAACTGCCCGAAATCAACTCAACATTGGCAATTAATCCCACATATGTAAGAAATCTGCTTCCAAATCCCATAGTACCGATAATGATGCAATAAACACGAAGGCCTCATAATTAGATACCCGAATAACTGAGTCACACTAACACCACCGGGCACACATCCTGCAAACTAAACTGAAGAAGCACATAACGAAATGATTGAGTATGAAAAATAGAAGCATATAAAGGTACTATCAAATAAGCCCGTAGAAAAAATTCTCTATCAATACTGACTTACCAAAAGCAATATAACAAGGAAGAAACAATGCATATGAACAAATCATAAGGATGCCATCCTGATAAAAATTCCACCGCGGTACTCATCCCGATCCAAACATATCAAATCACAAAGAATCACGAGGGTCTCGCCGTTATCTCTATGTCACATGTCGAATATATATCATACCAATAGAGATCTCCCGCTAATTCATCTAGGCTAACAAAATCATAGCGCTCACTTAACTCACATCTCAATGGAGTATCAAATTACAACTCGTAACCAAAATACTTAGGAGAATCACATAAAGCTTATCACGAAGGACGACATGGGCTCACTTCCAGTTTCACCACTAGCAAGGATGAATAAAACAATGATAGACACATGCTACTACTCATGGAATCTCCCAACGGGAGCAAGCACAAAAATAGAGTGCAAAACATGAAACTCACTCATAAATGAAAAAACAAATAATGGAAACTCGTCCTGACCAACATGAATATAGTAGAATACAATGGTACCCCACTTTAGCACATCAAGCCATACCTGGGTGATGATATCTGCCACGACGACCTCTAGCCTACTTTATGCAACACATCAACGGGTCGGCCTCCCCCTCTTGGCGCCCTCTAACCACCTGAATACCCTGCTATAACTCTCCTACCTGAATCGTGGAACGATCTCCCACCCTATGGCTAACATCTCCACACCGAAAATAATCTCTCTGCCGATGTGGCTGTGGAAAACATATAATACGGATCCTCTGAGACCCATAAGTACTTGAAAAGCTCCCATACGAAGCTGGTAATGCAACTGAGCTGGTTGGCCCAAAATTCTCTACCTTGCTTGAGTCCCTCAATGAATCTATGGACTCGTCTCCTAACTGAAGCAATCAAGTGAGGTGTATATCTGGCCAACTCACTGAATCTAACGGCATACTTCAATAGTGACATAGCGCCCTGACGCAACTGCTCAAACTCCGCACGCCGTACATCCCGACGGAACTGAGGTGCAACCTCCCTCAAAACATCTCCAAAAACTAAAATCCACGCTAGTGAAGCTAACTCGGCCAGGTTACCCCAACTCATATGCCACCACCACTGATCAACCCACTACTCTGAACTTGAGACGTGACAAAAGAAATCCCGTTCGTCTCCACAATGCCCGAAGTACGAAGAATATAGTGACACTCCTCTAGAAAACCCTGTGCATTATCTGCCACCAATACACTGAAAGATAGAAGGGTGGTACTTCCAGTACCTCTAAATCCCAAGGTTCCCTTTCTCCGATGTTTCTATCCTAACCACAGGCTGAACTGAAACCACTTGTCGTGTTGCCATGACAACTGGATCCTGACCAATATGATATCGTTGCTCTGGAGTGTGGACGGTGGAAGTCTGAACTCCTCCCCTGATCTGTGAAGCAACTAGTGCACTAAAATCAACCCTGCCTGAGTCGATGTACCAATTATACTCAAAACTGTGCTCCGGTCTTCTGAAGTCCGGGGTAGCAACAGGCACCCCTAGTACCTGTCCCCCAACTAGAACTACTGCCGACTCCTAAACGGCTGCTCTGGTAGGCATCTTAACTGTGGCACGTGCTCCTCATTGGACTGTGTCTCAGACCCTCACAACATTTTCTTCGGGGTAACATCATCGGGAACCACCGCTTGTGTCCTCACCATCGGTGAAAGAATGGAACGATGATTTGAAATCTCAAGATCAAGAAACTCGCACGATAGGAATAAAGGAAGTGAAATTGTCCTAATAGTTCCGTAGCCCCTCGAAGATAAGTACAGACGTCTCCGTACCGATCCACAAGACTCTACCAGACTCGCTTATGACTTGTGGCACCTATGAACCTAGAGCTTTGATACCAACTTGTCACGACCCAAATTTCCCTCCGTTGGGTATCGTGATGGCACCTAGTCTTAGGGACTAGGTAAGCCTAACATTTTCACTGAACAACAACAATAATAAAGGATTTTTAAAAATTTCGAAATAGAATTCTTGACAGAGTTTACAATTTTCCAAAACCCGGTAAATATAAGTCATAAGCTCTACAAAATCTTTCTATCAAATATAAATACAACTGTCTAGGAATAAGTAAGTACAGTTGAATAGAAATAAAATAGGAAGGTGACTCCGAAGCCTACAAACGTAGCAGCAGGTTACCTTGAGTCTCCTTGGCAATGATCTGCGCAACTACTAACACAATAACCTGGATCTGCACACAAAAATGTGCAGAAGTGTAGTATGAGCACACCACAGCAGTCCGCAGTAAGTATCAAGACTAACCTCAATGGAGTAGTGACGAGGACTAGTCAAGACACCACCGGTCTAATAATTAAAAGTACATTAAATGTATAAGTGACTGAAACATAGTATCTATCTAAAGGTTTTTTCAATATAATTAACGATACGATCGAATAACACGGAAGAAAATTCAATATTTACGATCAACGGACGTCATAATAGAAATACACAAAGAGAATGGAAAGAATGCAATCCAAAATGGTGGGAACCACAACCCAATAAAAACAGTAGCAACTCAACATTGCATCAATTTGTTCACGTCAGCCTTAGCCAATAACTCAATAAAACTGGTCAAACCTTCGAGTGAAAACCTTTAAATTGTGAGTTTATTTTGAAAGATTTAAAGATATAATCATTTCGGAATAGATCAATTTATTCTTCGAAGCATACTTTCTCTGAATGTATATTTATATATGTTTTTTTATAAAGAGAAATCTTTAAAACATAGTCTCTTCAAAATACATGGTGTTCAAATATACTTTCCTGAATACTGCTATTTCAATTGTCATCAAAATACGTGATGTTCAAAATATACTTTCCCAAATACTAATCTTTCAAATATCATCAAAATACATGATGTTCAAAATATACTTTCCCAAATACTGCTCTTTCAAATATCATCAAAATACGTGATGTTCAAAATATACTTTCCCAAATACTAATCTTTCAAATATCATCAAAATACATGATGTTCAAAATATACTTTCCCAAATACTGCTCTTTCAAATATCATCAAAATACGTGATGTTCAAAATATACTTTCCCAAATACTAATCTTTCAAATATCATCAAAATACGTGATGTTCAAAATATAATTTCCCAAATACTTCTCTTTCAAATATCATTTTTTTGCAAGACAAATACTTTTCAAATATACTTTTCAGCTATAATTTTTAATATATATCTTTCGATCCAAATCTCCTCAAGGATAAAACCACCGGAACTCAGTTAGCAACTCAGAATTTGTCATGCAATGTAGCACAGGGGGAAAGCTCCCAAAATCTCGTCCGTAGTCCCAATCTAAATATGCGATGCAGTACAGGGGGAAAGCTCCCGCATCTCTATCCGTATTCCCAATTTAAATATGCGATGCAGTACAGGGGGAAAGCTCCCAGATCTCTATCCATAGTCCCAATTTAAATATGCAGTGCAGTACAGGGGAAAAGCTCCCGGATCTCTGTCCGTAGTCCTAATTTAAATATGTAGTGCAGTATAGGGGTATATGCAGTGCAGTATAGGGGGAAAGCTCCCGGATCTCTGTCCGTAGTCCCAATTTAAATATGCAATGCAGTATAGGGGGAAGCTCCCAGATCTCTGTCCATAGCCCCAATTTAAATATGCAATGCAGCCACTGAGGAAAACAACCACAATGCGACAGAAACAACATATATTGCCACAACCGGCGCAAAAGCAAACAAGACTGAATGCAAAGTGCAATAAGCAAATCAATACAAAGACTTAAATCACAAAAATGGTAAAAACTCACTCATAAGAAGTAGCCACTGAAAGGAATGCCAATCGCAAAGAGAAAACAACATAACGAGGGAAAAACAAGAAAAATAGAGCAAAGATTCTTTATATTCAAGTTCGCAACCAAGAAACCAAATCATCCCGGCAAGGGAATCAGCTATAACCAATCTCACTTAGACAATTAGCTTCATCAAATAAACTCAGTTTGAACAAATGCTCAGTAAATAGGCCGCATCAAAGATTACCATCAACATGGGCGGTCATCAATTAAGCCTAAGTAGTACTTAAGAGGAAAATCACTTAAATCATAATGTACGACTCACGGGCATGCTTGACACCAACGTATAGATATTCCAATTACTGGTTAGACAATTATAGGGTGATATTATACTAGTTTTAGTCACATAGGCATTGTATGAAGTAAGATATAGTATAATGGTAGGAAAGGCAAAGTCTTCATTTAAGTCAATTTAATCAAATAATAAACAAGGAATGCTAGGAAAGTACTTCTAATTTGAGCAAGAAGAGATAAGACTAGAAATCAGGAATTCAGATATAACAAGTTCATTCATATACGGGGAACATAAGGACCTAAAATCCCTGAAGGTAAATCTATTTGCAAATAAGTCCGAGTACGCACTCGCCACCTCGCGTACATGGAGTACAATCAACATAGAAGACTCAATCATAATGGGTCCTCACACAAGGTTAGCCAAGATACTTATGTTGAATGCGCTAATCAACTCAATACCATGCTCTTGCCCAACTCCGGGTGGCCCAAATTTAGACAATTCGATTGCATAGCGTAAATATCATCTCAAGTAAACAAAATAACTAATAAGCTCGAAGCTAATATGCGAAATTAGGAAATTCGCCCAAAAAGTTCCCCGGGACCACGTCTCAAAATCGGGTAAGAATTATACTATCCGGACACTCATTCACTCCCGAGTCTAAACATATGAAAATCTCTCAAATCGGAGGTCAAAAACCTAATCAAAACTCAATAATTTGGTCTATGAAGTTTATCATAATTTTCCCAAATCTTCCACCCAAATTCGAATTCTAAGGATCAGATTTAAGTTAGGAATCATGGAAATTGATCTAAGTAGGTTAGAAATCACTTACCCAAGTTACCCAGGTGCAAAAGTCTTCAAAAATCGCCCTCTCTGAGCTCCAAAATTCGAAATGGTGAAAATAGGCTTAAGCCATCGAATCTGGTTTAATTGCCTAGCTATATCCGCACGTGCGCCCCTGGGACCGCACCTGTGGAAATACTATCGCAGGTGCAAAAACCCACTAAAAGGCCTAGGGTCACACCTGCGGTCAAATGGCCGCACCTGCAGCTCTGCGTCTACGGAAAACAAATCGCACCTGCGAGAATTGGAGGATTGGGCCAAGTCCGCACCTACGAGTTTCTTACCGTACCTACGTGTCCGCACCTGCGGAAGGTCCATCACAGGTGCGAGACACCGGAAAGTTCATCTATCTTCCAAGTTATAGTATTATCCCAATGGGCATCCGAAACATACCCAAGGCCCCCGGGACCCCGTCCAACCACACACACAAGTCATATAACCTAACACAGACTCGCTCGAGGTTTCAAACCACATAAAACAAAACTAAAACGATGAATTAAACTAAAAATCCATGAAATTCCTCAAAACTACTATGACATTAAATTTAGCATTTAAGGTCCGAATCACGTCAAACTAAGCCCGTTTCTTACCAAATTTCACAGATAACACATATAAATCATATCGAACTTGTACCGGGCTCCGGAACCATAATACGGGCCCGATCTCATTGGTTTCACGTCAAATTTCATTTTCAAAAACTTTTATATTTTTCATAAAACAATTTCCTTTAAAAATTCATTTCTCGGACTTGGGACTCAGAACTCGATTCCGGGCATACACCCAAGTCCCTTACTTTTCTACGGATCCTCCGGGACCGTTAAATCACGGGTCCGGGTCCGTTTACCAAAAATATTGACTGAAGTCAACTTTATTCAAATTTCTAATACAAAATTATCATTTTTATCAGTTTTTCACATAAAGGCTTCCCGGCTACACGCCCGAGCTACGTACCGAAATCGAGGTGAGACAGAAGGAGGTTTTCACGACCTCAAAACACCAAATTAGCTAGAATATACGGGATGATCTTTTGGGTCATCACATTCACACTCTACTGTTGCATATAAGGAGTTCCATGATGTAATATGCCTTGATACAACATACCTTGTGAATCTGTAAAATATGCCATTTGCTTCAATTGTTGGTGTCAATCAGCATAGGAAGTCCTTACTTTTGGGATGTGCTCTTATGTCTAGCGAGGATATAACAAGTTACAAAATGGTGGTCTCTACATGGCTTGGGGCTCTAAACAATGTTTGTCCATTAGCTACCATGACCGAACAATGTGATAGTATTAAGGCTGCCATCAATGCATCGATGCCAAATACGGTACACAGATTTTGTATTTGGCACATATTCGCAAAGTTACCTATGAAGTTAAGCGGAGTTCTTGATGTAAGATTGAAAAGGATAAATTTAAGGCTTTAGTCCTTGATAGCATTAACGTTGCTGAGTTTGACAGAGGGTGGGCTGATTATATTGCAAATTATAGCTTAGAGTGAAGGGATTGGTTTTATAAGCTTTATTTGGAGAAGAAAAAATGGGTTCCTATATACCTAATGACCACTTTTGGGCCGGTATGCTGTCCACACAGAGAAGTGAAGGAATGCATGCTTTCATTGATGGATTTATCACTCCCAAAGCACTTTGAAGCTATTTGTTTAGCAATATAAGTTAGCCATAAGATCTAAGTTCGAGAAAGAATTAAAAGCTGAATATAGGTCAAGGTGCTTTGAACTAAAATGTTTGTCTGAATTCGCATGGGAGGAAAAACTTCAAGCATGTTATACTCGTGAACTATTTGAATTTTTTCAATTACAGTTAATAAAACTATTCCATTGTGAAATCAGCACCCCCGAAGATCATCAAGCAGACCCTGAAGTGGAGAAATACATTATAATAGATTCTTCGCTAAGGAGTTTTAACACTAAGGATCCATTTGTATTCACGGTTGAATATACACCTATTGGAAAATATCTAAGTTGCAGTTGCAAGTGGTTTAAAGAAAGATTATGCTGTCATATACTTAAGGTGTTGTCTCATAAGAGGATTAAAAACGTTAACGAGAGGTATATATTGAAAAGGTGGAGAAAAGATGTTGTTCGTCCGCACTTGAAATGTTTCTTTCTAGGAGGTTACTCACGTATGACTTCTGAATACATGATGTACAAGGAACTAATAAAGCATTTTGAACGGGTTTGCGATATTGCACTGGACACTGAAGTGATGAGGCGATATATTAAGTATGATTTGAACAGATTGGAACATGACCTTT
>ML382939.1:31408-49583 GCA_005239525.1 Nicotiana knightiana | reverse complement strand
CCGCCCCCCCCCCCCCCCCCGGCCAGCACCTCGGAACCCGGCAAATTTTACAAAAAACCGAATACCCATTCCTATTCGAGTTCAACCATAAAACATTTATCAAATTCCGATACCATTTGGTCCCTCAAATCACTATTTTTCATTTTAGAAAATTTTCTTCAAAATCCAAAATTTTCCCCAACCAAAAACACAATTTAAATGATAAAAAAGACCAAATCGTAGAATACATTAAGTTCTAGGTCAAGAACACTTACCCACTTGATTAGATAGAAAACACCCGAAAATCGCTACCAAATCCGAAATCCAAAACTCAAAATATGAAGAAATATGACAAACCCTCGTTTATAAGACACTGCCGGGACTTTCACACCTGCGGCCACTTAGCCGCATCTGCGCAACCGCAGGTGTGCATGGACAAATCGCATCTGCGCTCCTGCTCTTGCGCTCTATTCATCGCTCTTGCGAAGCCGCACGTGCGCCCCAAAGTTTCGCACCTGTGGAGGCTTCCCAGTCCGCTTATTCTCGTTATGTACCTGCGAAGCTCGCACTTGCGATTCCCTATCCGCAGGTGCGGTCACACCAGAAAAGCATCACCAACTGCATTTCCAAACTTCAAACTTCACGTTAACCATCCTAAACCATCCCGAGCCCCTCGGGGTCTCAACCAATTACACCAATAGGTCACATACCAATTCATGAATTTAGTTGAACCTTTGGAACACCCAAAACAACATCAAAATACCGAATCAATCTCGGATTCAAGCCTAAGAATTTCTAAACTTCTAGAATTCTCCAACGATGCCAAAACCAACCAAACCATGTCCGAATGACCTAACATTTTGCACACACGTCACAAATGATGCTACGGACCTATACCAACTTCTGGAATTCCATTCCGATCCCGATATCCCAAAAAGTGAACTGTGGAGTTTACACAAAAGTCAAATCTCCGGTCAAAGCTCACCGCTTAAGCTTCCAAAATTAAAATCCCTCTTCCAATTCGACTTCAGACCATCCGGTAACTGCATCTAACCATGCACGTAGATCTATATGCTCAATGTGAAACTGTTCAAGACCTTACGCCACCGAACAGAGCTTAAATTCTCAAAACGATCGGTCGGGTCGTTACACAAACGAACAAATTTCGTTGCTATTTGGTTGCCTCATCGATTTGCACACATGGAAAATCACTTTTTTATCATCTACCCGGAAAGTGAGCTCACCGACTTCCACATCAACTAGAGCCTTCCCCATAGCAAGGAAAGGTCTACCCAAGATAATAGGCACCTCATAGTCAACCTCATAGTCAAGAATGACAAAGTCCTCCGGAAGGATGAACTTATCAACACGAACTAACACATCATCAATAATCCCTAATGGCCTCTTCATAGTCCGATCCGTCATTTGAAACCTCATAGACGTGGGTCTTGGTTTCACAATTCCCAAAGTCTTGAACACAGAGTAGGTCATCAAGTTGATACTTGCCCCCAAATCACATAAATCTTTGGCAAAGTCGGCGCTCCCAATAGTGCAAAGATTGTGAAGACGTCGGGTTCATCCAATTTCGGAGCCATTGAGTGCACAATAGCACTCACTTGATGTGTCAATTTGATAGTCTCACAATTCATTGCTCTTTTCTTTGTTACCAAATCCTTCATGAACTTTTCATAACCCGACATTTGTTCCAACGCTTCAACCAACGACACATTAATGGACAAACACTTCATCATATCAATAAACTTCTTGAATTGGTACTCACTATTTTTCTTTGCGAGTCTTCGAGGGTATGAAGGATGAGGTCTTTCCATTGGTTCATTTTCCTTTGGCACTACCGATTCCGGTATGTCAATCACTGTTCCCTAGACGGGTTCACTTCTTCTTGTGTCTCCTCCACACTTTCATCGATGTCAATTCTCACTTCTTCATTAGCTTGAACCACATTACTTGGAGTCTCATCTTCTTGGGCCAACACATCATCATCCACAACTCTTCTTTGGTTTGATATAGTTGTCTCCCCACCTATTCCACTCCGTGTGGTTACGGCCATTACATGTCCTGTGTTATTCCCACCCTTCGAGTTCACCACCGTATCATTAGGTAGTGCTCCCTTAAGACGAGTGTTCAAAGTTTGCAAGATTTGGCCATGTTGAACCTCCAAATTGCAGATTGAATTGTTGTGGAAGGCTAATTGAGCCTCGGAGTCGGCACTTTTCTCCATCATTTGTTTAACATATTTTCAATCTGTCCCATTTAATTTTTGGAAGAACTAGAACCTCGAGACGTATATGGAGGTAGGTTTCTTGGTTGTTGATACACCAGGGGCCTTTGAAATCCCGACCCTCGATTCCCTTGGTTATTATTGTTCCAACCCCCTTGGTTATTTCCTCCCCAATTGCTTTGATTGTTGCCTCCTCAGTTGCTTTGATTATTGCCTCCCTAATTGCCTTGGTTACCTTGATTACTCCAATTTCCTTGATTATTGTTATTTCCCCAATTACCTTGATTGTTGTTACCACCACTCCAATTGCCTTGGTGGCTTTGGTTGTTCCAATTTCCTTGATTTTCTTGTGATCTCCATTGTTGTTGATTTTTTCCTTGAGCATTATTTCTTTGAGCTTGATAATTGTTGACATATTGCACTTATTCTTCTTGCTCATTGTACGAATCACCTTGGTCATACCCACTATTATCTTGCAAAAATTGTTCCGGACGGTTTTTCACTTGTTGACCTCTTTGTCACCTCTTGTTCATCATCATATTCACGCATTCCATCTTATTCACTTGCTTCGACCCCTGAAATTGTTGAAGCTGGGATTTGGCCAATTGATTCATTGTAGTTGTCAATTCGGCAATAGCTTGCCCATGATGATGTAGCTCCTTGTATAGGTGAATGACATTTGGGTCACCTTGAGGAACAATGGCCCTGCTTTGCCACGCCGACGAGGTGACCACCATCTCGTCCAAAATTTCACAAGCTTCAGCAAAACGCGTGTTCATGAAGTTCCCGCTAGTGAGTTGATTTACCACACATTCATTTGTTGTGTTGATCCCCATGTACAAGGTTTGTTGGATCATGTCCTTGGTCATACCATTATTCGGGCACTCTTTAACCATGGTACGATATTTTTCCCAAATCTCGTGCAATGGCTCATTGGGATCTTGCTTGAACGCTAGAATTTAATCATATAATGTAGCTATGTAGCCCAGAGAGAAGAATTTTGGCAATGAATATTTTTGCCAACTCATCCCTTGTATGGATTGAATGATTGGGTAATCTCTCTAACCAATCTAAGGCCTATCCCCATAGAGAAAAGGTAAATAGCCTCAAACGCAGTGCATCCTCAAAAATATTTGTTTGCTTGCTCCCCCAACAAGAATCGACGAACCCCTTGAGATTCTTGTAAGCATTTTGGTTTGGAGTCCCGGTGAAGAATCCCCATTGCTCAAGTAGTGTAAGCATCACGTTGGTGATTTTGAAGTTGCCCACCCTAATACGGGTCGGGATTATAACACTAGCATAACCCTTGTTCGGCAACACTCGGTGCGTTGCCTCCCTTGGTGGAGGTGGGGGAGGGACGAGAATATTATCATGAGGCGGTCGACCTCGCCTATTTTCTTGAGGTTCAGGATGAAACTCATCACCTTGATCATAGTCCACTTCCTCCCTCAGTGGCAAATTCCAGATGAGCTCATTGTTGAGAGCCATTCTCGTACCTATAAGCAATTCGAAAACAAAATTAGTGCCTCGGAAGGAAAAGAAGATAAATCACACAAAAACCTAGATATATAGCTAAATTTGTTTATCCCTAGCAACAGCACCAAAAATTGATCTCGTGCAAACTCACACCACAAATATAGGTAGTGAGGCGGTCGAAGAAATAATAAAAACCCAACGCAAGTTGGGGTCGAATCCTCAGGAAGTTAGATTTGGGATTAGGTATATACTTAATGTGAATGTATGATATGCCCTAGATTACTCTTCCACATTATCGATTGTTGTTTCTACTTCTACTTTAAGCTATTGATTTGTAAAACTAGGAGACAATATTTTTGGTTTTGGTTATTTTTCAAGTGATACAACATCTAGGGTTGTGAATTCCGCCTAGTTGGTTACCTAACGATTTAGAGCTTTAGGGCATGTTTGGTTTATTGGGATACAATACAGCAATCACACTCCATTACTCACTCTATACCTCTCGGTAGTTTGAGTGACTTTTTCCGATTTGGATTTCTCAAGTCCAAATGAGTATTTCACAAAGCAAGTGATAAATGCTCTAGTCGCGTCTTACTATCTCTAGGTTCAACCCTTTAATTGCGGCTATCAATTTCTTGAGTTCACCCCAATTCCTAGTTAACCAAGTTTTCCTACACTTAGTCTTTCTTTCTCAAGTACAGACTAAGTCAAATAGGCATGAATCAGTGTTTGACCATTAATTCTAGAATTCAAGCAAGAACAAGGCTAAATATCATATACTCAATCACAAATAAGCCCTAGCTAAGGGTTTAGCTACTCACAGAAAATGAAGAAATAAAAGAAGAAATTAAGATATAATGCATATAATTGATTAAGAAGAGAAAATATGATGTTTAAAAGCTAATATAGTACAATGTTACACAAAACAGAAAATACAAACGGCTCAGATGCTCCTCTCTTCCACAACTTAACCTAAAAATGATAAAAAGTTCTATTTATATTAAGCTAAAAATATTTGACGAAAATACCCATGCGGAGGTTGTGCGGCCGCACAATTCTGTGTGCGGTCCGCACTTTGAGCTTGACTAGTCAACTGAACTTTCTGTGGTTGCATAAAAGTGGGATGCAACCACACTTCATCAAATTGTGTGACCGCACATTTCTAAGTGCGGCCGCAAACTTGAACTTGGGCTGGGATTGGACCTTCTTCTGCGGACGACACATTTGTAAGTGCGGCCGCACTTTGGCTCCTGCGACCGCACAATAATAGTGTGGTTCACATATCTTCAGATTGCCTAAAATCAAACACTCTGAATCTCCTCTTATGCGGCCGCATAATAATTGTGCTGTCCGCATTCTCTGAAGGAAATCCAACAGTGCTTGCGGCCGGACACAGTATTGTGCGGTCCGCACTGTAGGCCTTTTTTCCTTGTTTTGGTCCTTGTCAAATTTGACTCCTTTTTGAGTTGTTGACCGACCTTTAAAATAGGGAAAGAAAATCAACAAAAATAAGAAAAATAAAGAAAATAATGAAAATAAAAAAAAGAGTGTGAGGTAGGTATTTGAAATCCGAAACACTGTCGAAATTTTCTAAAAAAAAAAGGTAAAGGAAATAAGCCAATGTTTTTAATAGTTATGTTTCCCCTGTTCCGTCAAAACTTGCCGAGCTACGCGGGTCTTATTCTTATCGGATGTGAGATACGTAGGAAAATCTCATCGGTTTCGACCCCAATTTTCAAAAATCCAAAAATATTTTCCTTTAATTCCTTCTTTAGAGGTTTTTCCTTAGAAAATTCCAAATAAAAAAAATACATTTAACCAAAAATATTCTTTTTTATTTTTAGAAGTCTTTCATTCGAAAAATAAAATAAAATCAAAATCCAAAAATATTTTTTTCCTTCTTTAGAAATCTTTCTCCTAAAAAATAAATTAAAAAAATCGAAATTCAAAGAAAAATAATTTCTTTCTTCTATAGAAGTCTTTCTTATTAAAAAATCTCAAAAAAAACACCAAGCCAAATTTCAGATTATTTTATTTCTTCTTTATAAGTCTTTCTTACGAAAATTAAAAAAGAAAAAAAATTCTAAATTCAAAAAAAAAAGAAAAAAGAGTTAGTTTATTGTTTATTCCTGATCTTCCCGAACTATGCAAGATCTGATTTATATTCCCACATGATACATAGGCAACCCACATTAGGTTGGATCAAATTGTTTTTAAAAAAAAAAGAGAAAAGAAAGAAAAAAAAGAGAGAAAAAGGGAAAAAGAAAGAGAGTGTTTATTCTAACATGCTTGTTGTTTTTAAATAAAATCTAGTTAAGGGTGATCGGTTTGTTGGTTTGCAATGGCGAGTTACAAAAAAAATCAAAGATCCATGGGAAATAAAAGCATCTTCTCAACTGAAAGAATAAGAACTGCCATTTTTTATTTAACTAAGGTCACGAAAAGGCAAGTAGACAAGTTGGTGATAAAAATAAAGGTAAATGTTGGCTGATTTCTACAAGTTATGAGCAACAAGACATGCGCTGCTCGGGATGTCTGATGATGGGGAGACATGAAAATTCATTAAAGTCCTTTGGGAAATTTGTTGCTATGAAATCTCCCATGACGTCAGTCTTGAAATCCGATAGTCAATATTGGGAACAGTTAAACTCAAATTTTGAGTGTGGAATCAAAAGCAATAAAGAGGACTGAATGTCGTAGTATTGCTGATGTGCAACTTTATCGCTAAGATATCGCCTTAGCAACTGCAAAGTCACTCATCTTTTAGACAAGGAGGAGTCATAGTAGCTTATTTTATCGTCTTTTCTTCTTCTTTTTGTGTTATTGGACTCTTTTATCCTTTATTCAATAAAAAAAATAGTAAATCATTTTATGTCCATTTTGTGCATATTTCTTTTCACGCTAGTTTTAGTGACATGACATGCATGCAGAATTTTTGGACAGATCTTAGAAAATTGATTTAGTCTTGAATTGGATAAGTGAGAAAGAAACACTTTTGAAGATGAATAGAGACATGGAAAATAAGCATGAGTGGAGTTTACATGGAACCAACGCAGTCGTGCTCATGGAATTTAAGGATCTCTACATTTTGAATCATTGAGAGGATCGGGCTTAAGGATGATCAAACGGGTTGAAGTTTGTTTAGTACTAAGAGATAGAAAGTGTTTTTCAAAAGAAGGAGTATTACAAACAACTTGAAATGGATCAGTTTAGTGGCAAAATGTATCTTTTACATCAAGACAAAATCCAAGAAGAAGTCACCCAAATTGAGAAGGGTCATTCACTGAGAAGAAAGTATTGATCATACAGCTTTACACTGAAAAAGAACCAGAAAGCAATATTTCCATCAATGTCGTGTTTGTGAAGGGCTAACATGGTTTGCATTCTCAAGGCATGTTGTAACGACCTAGATCCTAATCCAGGTTGCAATGGCGCCCAACACCGTTCTCAGGCAAGCCAACACTAATTATCTAGTGAATCTAGTTTGTTTTCTATTAAATCATTCCCTTATTTCAAAAATAATTTAGCCACTACGCATGGAATATAACACATAGCAGGGCAATTAAGTTACGAAGACAAAAAGTCAACTTTAATTAATTACATCACCAAAAGAATAGTCTACCAATATGTGTGCCAGAAACTAGTGTCACAAGTCTATAGGCATCCAGTAGAGTATAATCAAAATAAATAAAGGACTATCCTACTGTTTGAGAGGATATAGAAAGAAATAGCAAATGAAAGACTCCAGAGTGTTGCTGAATCTCATCAGGAGAAGCAGCTCATCGTGAAGCCTCAACCAAGTGCAATCAAGGACGAGCTCCAGACTGATACCCATATGCACCTACCTTAGAACTTGTACAATTAAGTACCAAAGCGTAGCATGAGTACATAAACAATATGTACCCAGTAAGTATCCAGTCTAATCTCGAAGAAGTAGTGACGAGAGGTCGACTTGACACTTACTAGGGCCAAAATAATACGTTTTAAATATAAGGCTAAGCAAGAATGGCTAATTATGAATAAGTAGTAAAGGCAGGAATATCAAATCTCCCTACAAATATCTTTGTGTGTCAAATTCCCTACCGTACAGATTGCTAATTTTTTCCAGGGTAATTAACAGTTAAACAACCATAGAAATACCAAACAATTAGCAAGTACATAACATGCCGCGAATGTACGGCCGATCCAACGAAATAATAAATGTGCACTGCCGAAAGGTCGAACGGCACGAACCATAGATGCATCTATTACCCACACTCGCGAATCGTACATGCGACGCGGTCAAAATAAATAATAGAGTTACCCCGATCGCGAATTATACATGCGACTCAGGTACTCATATATACACACATTCAACATAAAAATCAGGGGTTTATTTGGGGATATTCCTCCAAGAGAAAACCAATAAATTAAATAATTATAGGTGATATTCTTAGATATTCATTTAAATAATTCGATGATGCCAAGAAATTCTAAATTTATCATTAAGATTACAAGATACGATACGTAGAGCAGGCTTGTGGATCATAAACTCCCCTGATACAAACATAATAGTAGCTACGCACGGACTCTCGTCACTTCGTGCATGCGTAGCCCCCCGCAAATAGTAGCATATATTTCGTTATTTCACCTACCGGGACAATTCCCTCTTACAAGGTTAGAAAGGAGACTTACCTCATTTCAAGCCTACTTCCCGGGTCAAGAATGCGCCCGAATCTCCAAATTCGTCGCCCAAGAACATGAAACTACCCAAACATTATATAAATAAATCAATCTATGTTCGAAAGTCCAAATTCTCCTATTTAAATGGTTACCCCAACCTATTTTGAAAAATCCTAAAATATACCCCTGACCCATATGCTCAAATTCCGTAAATTTCAAGGGAAATAGTCACCCATAACCTAAGGATAAATATTATATGGTTTTTCATGATTTCATAAAAAAGTTTCTTGATTAAATCTTATTTTTACTAAATCCCTAGGTTTTACTCCAAACCCATGATTTCTATTAATTTTTGTGTGTTAATCAACGCAAAACACAAGTGTTAAACTCACTTTTAAGTAGAAATGACTTACCTCATAATTGCTAAGTCGAATCTCCCATTTGAAAGCTCCCCAAATCGTCCAAAGATGAAAGAAATGGCCTAAAAATGTCTAGGTCCCGCACTTAGAACAACAACATTGCCTTCAGGACATTCGCACCTGCGGCTCGAGGATTGCACCTGTGGTCTCGCATCTGCGAGCCAATGCTCGCACCTGCATAAATGGAGAAGAAGGGCAGGCATCGCACCTGTGGAATGGAGCCCGCACCTGCGGCTCCGCTTCTACGGGAAATGGCCCGCACGTGCAGAAATTAGGCAGCCCCTCTAAGGCCACACCTGCGAGGCTTCGACCACGCCTGCAGCCTGGCACCTGCAGCTGGTCCTTGGCAGGTGTGGTTGCACCAGATCTGATGCACCAGCAGCTCTCTTTTTTATCTTGGTTTTCCTCGCGCGATGTATGAATGGCATCCGGGGCCATCGATGCCCCGTCCAAATATACCAACAAGTTCTAAATAATAATATGGACTCGCTCGAGCCTTCCAAACGTCAGAAACAATGCTAAATCTAAGAATCATACCCCAAAACAATCTAAATTCAAATTAAGAACTTTTAAGTTCTTGAATTCGCTTTCGACACGCCGAAACATACCCATACTGCTCGAAATGACACCAAATTTTGCGAGCAAGTCATAAATGACATGAGTGAACTATTCCTGGTCTCGAAATTCCGTTCGGACCTCGATAACACAAAAACACATTCCAAACCTCAATTTTTTTGAACTTAAGGAATCATATTTCAGTATTTGGCGCTGAAACGCTCCCGGGTCATCCGTAACCCGTTCCGAACATACGCCCAAGTCCGAAATCATTATACGAACCTATTGGAGCTTTCAAATCTCGATTCCGAGGTTGTTTACTAAGAATTTTAACCAGAGTCAAACTTGGCCTTTAAGGCCAACCTTAAGGAACTAAGTGTTCCTATACCACCCCAAACTCCTCCGAATCCCGAACCAACCATCCTCGCAAGTTATAAATCAGTAAAAGCAACCACAGGAAGTCTCATTTTGGGGCACGGGCTTCTAGAACACAAAACGACCGGTCGGGTCGTCACATACTCCACCTCTTAAACAAACGTTCGTCCTCGAACGGGTCTAGAATCATACCTGGAGTGCTGAATAATTGTGGATATCTGCTCCGCATGCCCTCCTCGGACTCCCAAGTTTCCTCCTCGACTGGTTGGCCCCTCCACTGGACTTTTATGGCGGAAACCCTCTTGTACCTCCATTAGCGATCCTGCCTGTCAATGATAGCAAATGGCTCCTCCTCGTAACCCAGCCTCTCATCTAGCTGAATGGTTCTGAAGTCTATCATATGAGAGAAATTGGCGTGGTAACTCCGGATCATGGACACATGAAAGACCGGATGAACTTTTGATAAACTAGGATGTAAAGCAAACTCATAAGCAACCTCCCCAACTCGCCTCAACACCTCAAATGGGCCTATAAACCTTGGTCTCAACTTGCCCTTCTTTCCAAACCTCATAATACTCTTCATTAGTGAGACTTTCAACAGGACCTTCTCGCCGACCATAACTGATACATCACGCACCTTCTGATCTGCGTAACGTTTATGTCTGGACTGTGCTTTGCGAAGCCTCTCCTGAATCAACTTTACTTTCTCCAAAGCATCCTTCACTAGATCGGTGCCATATAACTTAGCCTCTCCAGGCTCAAACCACCCGATGGGAGAACGACATCGCCGACCATACAAGGCCTCAAATGGAGCCATATCAATGCTGGACTAATAACTGTTGTTATAAGCAATCTCGGTCAAGGGCAAAAACTGGTCCCACTACCCTCCAAAGTCAATCACACTCCTCTAAGCATATCCTCCAATATCTGAACTGTCCGCTCCGACTGTCCATCGGTCTGAGGGTGTAATGCTTAGTGAGCTCTACTTGGGTGCCTAACTCACTTTGCACTACTCTCCAGAAGTGCGAGGTGAACTGAGGACCTCAATTTGATATAATGGACACAGGAATGTCGTGCAACCGGACTATCTCCCGAATGTAGATCTGGGCTAACCTCTCTGAAGTATAAGTAGTAGCTACTGGAATGAAATTTGCCGACTTGGTCAACCTGTCCATAATAGCCCAAACCGCATCAACCTTCTACAAGTTCGAGGTAACCCGACTACGAAGTCCATAGTGATGCGCTCCCATTTCCACTCAGGTATAGGTATCTGCTGGAGTAGGCCTCCTGGGCCCATGTGCTCATACTTAACCTACTGGAAATTTAGACATCTAGCCACATACTCCACTATGTATTTCTTCATCCACCTCCATCAGTAATGTTGTCTCAAGTCACGATACATCTTCGTAGCACCAGGATGAGTAGAATACCGGGAACTGTGTGCCTCCTCTAGAATCCTCTCCCTCAGGCCGTCAACATTAGGAACACATAAGCCACCCTGAAGTCTCAAAACACCATCCTCGTCAATGGAAACCTCCTTGGCGCCACCCTACAACACTGTCTCCCGGAGAACTGCCAAGTGAGGATCATCAAACTGTCGAGCCTTGATCTCTCCCAATAATGAAGACTGAGCAACAACACGTGCAAGAACTCGGCTGAGCTCTAAAAGGTCCATCCTCACCAGGAGATTAGTCAAAGACTGAATGTACAAAGCTAGAGGTCTCTCCTCTGCTGAAATGAAAGCAAATCTACCCATACTCTCTGCCTTCCTGCTTAAGGCATCTGCAACCACATTCATCTTGCCCGGATGACAAAGAATAGTAATGTCATAATCCTTCAGCAACTCAAGCCATCTACCCTGCCTCAAATTAATATCCCTCTGCTTGAACAAGTGTTTAAAATTGCGATGGTCTGTATAAACCTCACAAGGCACCCCATACAGGTAGTGCCTCCAAATCTTAAGAGTATGAACAATTACCGCCAACTCCAAATCGTGCACGGGGTAATTCTTCTCATGAACCTTCAGCTAACGTGAAGCATATGCAATAAATCGCCCCTCCTGCATCAATACACATCTCAAACCAATGCGTGAAGCGTCGCAATAAACTGTATACATCCCCAAAGCGGAAGGCAATACTAGAACTGGTGTTGTGATCAAGGTTGTCTTGAGCTTCTGGAAGCTCACCTCACACTCGTCGGACCATCGGAATGGGGCACCCTTCTAGGTAAAACTAGTCAGAGGGGCTGCAGTGGATGAAAAACCCTCCACAAACTGACGATAATAACCTGCTATTCCCAAGAAGCTCCTGATCTCTGTCCCCTAAGTAGAGCATCGCCAACTCTGAACTGCCTCAATATTCTTAGGATCAACCTTGATACCCTCCCCGGATACCACATGTCCCAAGAATGCCACAAAATCTAACCAGAACTCACACTTGGAGAACATAGCGTACAACTTTGTTCCCGCAAGGTCTGGAGCACAACTCTAAAATGCTGCTCGTGCTCCCCCAAGCTACGTGGGTAGATCAGAATGTCATCAATAAAGACAATGACAAAAGAATCAATATAAGGCATGAACACCCGATTCATCAAATCCATAAATGATGTGGGGGCATTATTCAAGCCAAAGGGCATCACCATGAACTCATAATGACCCTATCTCGTACGAAAGGCGGTCTTCGGAACATCCGAGTCCCGAATCTTCAGCTGATGGTACCCTGATCTCAAGTCAATCTTAGAAAACACCCGAGCACCTTGCAATTGGTCAAACCAGTTATCGATACACGGCAACAGGTACTTGCTCTTGATGGTGACTTTGTTCAACTGGCGGTAGTCAATAGACATCTGCATAGTCCCATCCTTCGCCTTCACAAATAACACTGGAGCACCCCAAGGCGATACACTCGGTCTAATAAACCCCTTAGCTAACAACTCCTCAATCTGTTCTTTCAATTCCTTTAATTCTTTTGGAGCCATGCGGTATGGGGAAATAGATATAGGCTGGGTTCCTGGAGCTAAGTTAATGCAAAAATCAATGTCACGATCCGGTGGCATGCCTGGAAGGTCTGAAGAAAATACATCAGCAAACTCTCAAACTACTGGCAATGAATCAATCGTCGGAGACTCGACGGTGGTGTCCCGCACATAAGAAAGATAAGCCGAACAACCCTTCTCGACCATAGGTCGAGCCTTCAGGAATGAAGCAACCCGACTAGCTGCACTGACTGAGGAACCTCTCCACTACAATCACGGCAACTCAGGCATCGCTAGAGTAACAGCTTTGGCATGGAAATATAGGATTGCATGATAGGGATATAGCCAATCCATGCCCAGGATGACCTCAAAATCAGTCATATCAAGTAACAGGAGGCCGCTCTAGTCTCGAACCCAAAGAATGTAACTACACAGGACCGATAAATCCGGTCCACAACCACGGAATCGCCCACAAGAGTGGACACATAAACAGGAGTACCCAAGGGCTCACGAGGAATATCCAGGAAATGAGAAAATAGGGTTGATACATATGAATAAGTGGATCCTGGATCAAATAATACCGATGCATCCCTACTGCATACCGAAATAATACATGTGATCACGACATTTGAGGCCACTGCATCTGGTCTGGCCGGGAAAGCATAAAATCTGGCTGGAGCGCCGGATGACTGACCTCCACCTGAATGGGAAGGAGCTGGCCGAGCTCCCCCTGTCTGGCCTCTACCTCTAGGACGACCTCTACTAGTCTGCCCTCCACCTCTGGGTGGTCGGACCGCCGGTGCTATAACCACGAGCTGGTGACTCTGCTGCACTACCTTGCCCCAAAGCATGGGACAAGTCCTCTTTATGTGACCTGGATCCCCACACTCATAGAAACCTCTCGGCACCATAGCCTGTTGCGCTAAAGAAGAACCCTGAATAGCTGGAAGACAGTATGAACTCTCCGGCATAGCACTAAAATAAGAGCTGGAAGATCCCTGATGACCATAATACTCGCCGGAGGAACCCTAAATGGCTGGTGGGCGGTGAGAACTCCCCGGCATCGCGCTGAAATAAGGCCTCACCGGAGCACCTCGAGGAGGTGGCGAGGGTGCTGAATATGGAGGCCTACTAGACTGGCCCCTACCAAACTGACATCTTCCCTTACCGGAGCACCTCTGAAATCCCCAAAAAACTTAGCTCCCTTATCCTACTGTCCCTACTCTTTGATCCTAAATCGATAGCCCTCAATCATGCGAGCAATATCTACTAAAGCTGATAAGGAGTCCCCATATCCACCTATCGGACCATGTTGGCCCAAATACCTGAGTGCAACACAACTACAAATCTCTTCACTCTCTCTATGTCAGTAGAAAGTATCATAAGTGTATGACGAGACACCTCACAAAACCTAGCCTCATAGTCGGTCACTGACATCTGACCCTGCTCTAGCTGCTCAAACTGGTACTGCATCTCTTCCCTCTCAGAGGGTGGAATGTACATGTCAAGGAATAGCTGAGTGAACTGCTCTCAAGTGATAAAAGGAGAATCAATCGGTCTGCCAAGAACATAATACTGCCACATCTTCAACCCCTGCCCTCAAGCTGGAAAGTAGTGAAGTCTACTCCATGGGACTCCAGCATCCTTATGTTGTGCAGTCTATCCCTGCACCTGTTAATAAAATCTTGAGCATCCTCATGACGTTCGCCTCCAAAAACAGGAGGGTGAAATCTTGTCCATCTGTCTAATAACTTATGCGAATCACCGTCCACAGCTGGTCTGGGCTGAGGTGCTGCTGCTACTACTGGCTGAACCTCACCACCGGGCAGTGTACCCAGGGTCTGATAAAATGTCGCTGCATGTCCTATGGCCTGGGCAGTAGGGGTCTATGCTCCCCCTCCCACCTGAGATGTGGTCGGGTCCACTGGAAATAAACCAACCTGAGTCATAGTATCCATGAACCGCATCATACGGCCCGCAAACTTCTGAAATCCCGGCGCTTTCATGAAGTCCAACGGGGTAGGATTTTCTATGGGCGCCTCGCCCTGCTCCTCAGTGATAGGATGCCCCACTGGACCCACTTGCGGTGCAACTGGGGAAGCTCTAGGACACCCTCGTCCCCTACCTCAGGCTGGTGCGCTCCCCCGACCTCTGCCACGACCTTCGACGATGGGGGTAGCGATCCCTCCCAGGTCCAAAACATGGGCTGTGCGCGTACTCACCATCTGTGAGAGTATAAAATAGTGAGATTTAGCATACCATCAACTGCATGATAGAAGATGAATAAAGAGAGATTTCCTAACACCGTATAGCCTCTAGAAGATAAATACAGACGTCCCTGTACCGATCTGAAAGACTCTATTGGGTTTGCCCGTAATTTGTGAGACCTACATGAACCTAGAGCTCTGATACCATGTTGTCACGATCCAAATCCTAATCTAGGTCGCGATGGCGCCCAACACCATTGCCAGGCAAGCCAACACTAATTATCTAGTGAATCAAGTTACGGGGATAGAAAGAATCACACGATTCCCTATCTTGATAGAAGCAACAATAGGATAGGAGTGCACAGGTTCGCAACTGGACTCTTCTCTGACTAGAAGATGTGCGCCTAAGACTCTGAAGCGAAGGGAGGTGGTCCCAAGCGTTGCCTATATGGCTATATATCGTCAGCGTTGTTTGCAAGTCACGTCAGTGCAGGCGCAACGTAGCGTCATGGTAGCGTTATCTATGCTCGACTAACAGGATGAGTCATGTGATTGACCTGACATTTTATTGAGATGAACTTCGAGCTGCTGAACCGACAATGTGTTTTTCTGCTTGTTTTGGAAGCTTGAAACGACAGACAAGTGGTGACTATGAGACGGCCTTGCTACTGAGCTTCTTGTTCTATTAAATTCTTCCGTTATTACAAAAATAATTTAGCAACTACGCATGGAATATAACACATAGCAGGGAAATTAAGTTACAAAGACCAAAAGTCAACTTTAATTAATTACATCACCAAAAGAATAATCTACCAATGTGTGTGCCAGGAACTAGTGTCACAAGTCTACATGCATCCAGTAGAGTAGAATCAAAACAAATAATGAACTATCCTACTGTCTGAGAGGATATAAATAGAAATAGCAAAAGAAAACTCCAGAGTGCTCCTGAATGTCACCAGGAGAAGCAGCTCACCGCGAAGCCTCAACCAAGTGCAATCAAGGACGAGCTCCGGACTGATACCCAGATGCACCTGCCTCAGAACCTATACAATTAAGTACAGAAGCGTAGCATGAGTACATAAATATTATGTGCCCAGTAAGTATCCAGTCTAATCTCGAAGAAGTAGTGATGAGAGGTCGACTTGACACTTACTAGGGCAAAAATAATACGTTTTAAATATAAGGCTAAGCAAGAATGGCAAATTATGAATAAGTAGTAAAGGTAGGAACATCAAATCTCCCTAGAGATATCTTTGTGTGTCAAATTCCCTACCGTACAAGTTGCTAATTCATTTTCCATGGTAATTAACAGCTAAACAACCACCGAAATACCAAAAAATTATCAAGTACATAACATGCCGCGATCGTACGGCCGATCCAATGAAATAATAAATGTGCATTGCCGAAGGGTCGAATGGCACGGACCCAAGATTCATCTATTACCCCCGCTCGCGAATTGTACATGCGACGCGGTCAAAATAAAAAATAGAGTTACCCTGCTCGGGAATTATACATCTGACTCAGGTACTCATATATACACACATTCAGCAGAAAATCAGGGGTTTATTTGCGGATATTCATCCAAGGGAAAACCAATAAATTAAATAATGATAGGTGACCTTCTTAGATATCCATTAAAATAATTCGATGATGCCAATAAATTCTAAATTTATCATTAAGATTACAAGATACGGCACAGAGAGCATGCTTCTGGATCCTAAACTCCCCCGACATAAACATAATAGTAGCTGCGCACGGACTCCCAGGTCAAGAATACGCCTGAATCCTGAAATTCATCGCCCAACGACTTTAAACTAGCCAAACATTATATAAATAAATCAATCTATGTTCGAAAGTCCACAATTCTCCTATTTAAATGGTTACCCCAACCTATTATGCAAAATCCTAAAATATACCCCCGGGCCCACATTCTCGGATTCCGGAAATTTTCAAGGGAAATAGTCATCCATAACCTTAGGATCAATATTATATGGTTTTTACATGGTTTCATAACAAGTTTCTTGATTAAATCTTATGTTTACTAAAACCCTAGGTTTTATTCTAAACACATGATGTGTACTAATTTTTGTGTGTTAATCTACCCAAAAATCAAGTGTTAAACTCTCTTTTAAGTATAGATGACTTACCTCACAATTGCTAAGTCGAATCTCCCCTTTGAAAGCTCCCCAAATCGTCCAAAGATGAAAGAAATGGCCTAAATATGTCTAAGTCCCACATTTAAAACAACCACACTGCCTTCAAGACTTTCGCACCTGCGGCTCAAGGACCGCACCTGCGGAAAAGGAGAAGAAGGGCAGGCATCGCACCTGCGGAACGGAGCCCGCACCTGCGGCTCCGCTTCTGCGGGAAATGGCCCGTACATGCGGAAATTGGGAAGCCCCTCTAAAACCGCACCTACGAGGCTTCGACCACGCCTGCGGTCTCGCACCTGCGACTGGTCCTTTGCAGGTGTGGTCGCACCAGCATCTCTCTTTTTTAGCTTGGTATGCCTCGCGCGATGTCCGAATGGCATCTGGGGCCCCCCGGGGCCCTGTCCAAATATACCAAAAAGTTCTAAATCATAATACGGACTCGCTCGAGCCTTCAGAACGTCCAAAACAATGCTAAGTCTAAGAATCATACCCCAAAACCATCTAAATTCAACTTAAGAACTTTTAAGTTCTTGAATTCTCTTTCGACAAGCCGAAATATACCTATACTGCTCGGAATGACACCAAATTTTTCGAACAAGTCATAAATGACATGACGGAACTATTCCCGGTGTCGTAATTTTTTTCGGACCTCGATAACACAAAAACACGTTCCAAACCTCAATTTTTTTGAACTTAAGGAATCATCCGAAACCCGTTCCGAACATACGCCCAAGTACGAAATCATCAACTAACCAATTGGATCTTTCAAATCTCGATTGCGATGTCATTTACTAAAAATGTTGACCGGAGTCAAACTTGGCCTTTAAGGCCAACCTTAAGGAACTAAGTGTTCCTATACCACCCCAAACTCCTCCGAATCCCGAACCAACCATCCTCGCAAGTTATAAATCAGTAAAAGCAACCACATGAAGTCTCATTTAGGGGCACGGGATTCTAGAACACAAAACGACCGCTCGGGTCGTCACACTAGGAGGACCTTTTTCTGCTACCCAATCACTTTATACCCTTTGTTACCCCTTTTGAGCATGTGTTATTTTCTTTGACCACCCTATTTTGCGATCAAGTTTAGAGTCAAAAGTCCAACCAAAAAGTAAAAAAAAAAAAAAAAAAAAAAAA
>ML382939.1:0-31383 GCA_005239525.1 Nicotiana knightiana | reverse complement strand
CCAAAAAAAAAAAAAAAAAAAAAAATAGAAGTAGAAAAGAACAGTCAAAGTTTCATGCCCCCAGAAAATAGAAGCTAGGGCAACTTGTTTTGAAAAACAAAAAAAAAGAGAAGAAAAAAAAAAGAAATAGAAAGAGATGAAAAAAAATAGTTAGGTTAGATGTTTGAACTACATTTGACCTAATTCCTTTAAAAAAAGATATGTAGGTAGCCTTACACGGTCCGATCTAACCAAATAAGAGGAGAAAAAACAAAAAGAAAAAAAGACAAAAATCCAAAAAATCTCCAGTATCTAAAATTGGGGCAAAGATTTTATTTCATGTTTGAAAGAGTCGATTCCAAGAGTTGTAAGTCTATAACCCTCTCATTTTGAGTCTACTTTAAGCCTTATGTCGTCCCTTCTTTCCAACCCTATCCAAAACCCTTCCAAATAATGACCTCTTGATCAGCCTACAAGAATTCCAAGAGAGGCATGCAATGAGAAACAGTTGTCACAAGACATAGAACACTGTCAAGTTGCTCACACAAGAAAGCAAAAGAAAAAAAAAATGAGAGAGTCTTACTAGTGAAAACCCTCAAGGGCAATGTAAGGTGACGGTAAGTAGAGATAAATAAATGAGAGAGACTTGTTGGTGAAAATTCCTCGAGGCACCACTTGTCGAATGTTAGTCGTGAAGCTGATGCAAAGGATTGACACGAATGAGCCTGACTTCAAAAGTCATTGGAATGGTAAAGGGAAGGATTAGATCAGTTTGATAGATCATGTCGTTGAGTTCAAAATGCATGTTAGGATCTTTACATCTAGTTATTGAAAAAAAAAGTGAAAAAAAAAACTCTTCCTTCTTTCCTTCCCAACATGGGCATTTCTTGTTAATATTATTTTCTTGCACCATTGTGTACTTCACTTTGAGTCCGTCCTTGTCAAAACAAGCGAGAAAAGATTTCAAAATCTGCTACTATCTTTCCAGTTGCAGAAAGTAAATTTGGCCAGCACACTCAAGTGTTACTGTTAACATGCCTTGAGGATTCATGCAAAGGCCCCCTCCCCCAATAGACTTTTGTCAACCTTCTTGGCTAAAACAAGCTAAGATAACCTCAAGGTTAATCAAGGATGCTCTATAGTACGGAAAAAGGACTATGAAGTGTGCACATCGTGCGAAAGACACTTACCAGTTGTGATTCTCTTCGAGGGACAAATTACTCCAAAAGAAAAAGTCATTCAATATATCAGAAAATGTTATCCAAGAAAAGAAATCACTTTTTGAGATAAGGCTGAATGAGCCACAAAATATAAATGGTTTTGGGTGTGAAACAATTAGGGTTGATGCAGAGCAAAAGTCTCTTGAAACCGACTTAAGTTGATTGAGCACAAGCCAAGCTGCCCAAGACTCAAGGCCACAAACTGTGACGACCCGACATGTCATTTTGAGTATCTCCACTTCTCTCGGTATTTTGAGGGCTCGAGTAAGACCGTATTATTTTATCGGACTTGTTTATATGTTTGGACGTGGTCCCAAGGAGTTTGGGTAAGTTCAGATACGTCTGGGTTGTGTTGCGCTCGTTTTTCTTATGTCGCGACATCGTTTTTCAACCATAAATGATATCATATTGAACAAACGAGATCCTAATATCTATTTTGAATGAAGAATTAGGTCCATATTGTAATTCCGGACACGCAGAAAAAAGAATCGTCGAATTTGGACATCGTATAAGGATTTTATGGTCATTTTACTAAGAATTGGGGTGCTAGATTTTTTTCAGATTAATTACGAAATTGCCACTGACTTCGTATTTAAAAATCTGTACTATTTTCAATTATTAAAACTAACATATCTCCTTCAATATAAGGTCAAATTAAGTGATTCAAGAGCCTGACTTGACTAAAATTTCACAAGGAATATATTAGAGGCATAAAAGGCATGTTTCAGGATCATTTGGCATGAGAAACGAGGCAGAATAGCTGGCAGAAAAAAATATATAAAACAAGGGTTTGTTTAGTTGGTCATATTTTGAGTTGGGAAGCTTTGATTTGGGCCATTTGGAGGCAATTTTCACCATATGGATTGGGGTAAGTTTTCCTTATCAGGTTTTGGTTATATTTCATGAATACATCTTCATTTCTGGCATCAGCTATTGATGATTTCAAAGTGAAATTTGGGAGGTTTTGCTTAAAGTTTCATAAAGTGAATTTTTAAGTTTTGAATATTGATTCGGAGTCGGATTTGAGTGAAGTTAGTATGGGTGGACTCATAATTGAATGAGTTGTCGTATTTTGTGTGTTTTGTTAGGTTTCGATGTGGGCTCCGGTTGGGCATTTTGGTCGATTTTGGGCCTTTGATTAAAGATTCATCCTTTTTCAACTGGGATTGGTTCCTTTAGCATTATTTGATGTATTGAGTTATTTTTGGTTAGTTTCGAGCCGTTAGGAGGTCGGAACGCGTGACATGGCATTTTTGGACCATCGCTTGGCTTGCTCGGTATTGTAATTGACTTGTTCGAGGTAACTATTTTGCCTAACTTTGTTGAGGGAATTTTTCCTCCTATTTGTCATTGTTTACTACATGCAAGGGTGATACATAAGTGAGGTGACGAGCGTATATGTATTTGTCAGGGTTAATCATGCTCGGGGGTATGAAATTCTTATGACACATTGATGTTTCTAATTTTTAGGACACGTTTGTCATTGTATACCTTCTTGCTTCACGCCTCACTTGACTTCTAGATATTAAGAACGTAGTGTAAAATGTTAGAGTCGAGACTTAGCCTAATATAACTTAATCAATGTGATGGAAATTCTTAGGACACATTGATGTTTCTAATTCGGCCATCTCTATGCATAATCGTTAATGCGTTGCTATGATCCATATTTTTTTAGATGCTAGATTCCATACTTGTGTTGTTGATAAATTGTGGGATTTGTTGAAGTACTTGAACTATATGACCCCTGAGGGTTTCATTGAATCATTGTTGGCTTGTAAAGAAGTAATTGAGAACTTGTTTGGAATATTCGTTGATCACTCTCCTCGGTGTTATATATACTTCCTACCTTTCCATTTTATTAATATTCATATGCTTGGTGAGGAAGAGTTTAAAGCACGAAGGGTGATGCCGTGCCATTTTATATTCATTATCCTTTGAGGAAGAGTGTAAAGCACGAAGGGTGATGTCGTGCCATATTATTGAGAGTAAAAGCACGAAGGGTGATGTCGTGCCATATTATTGAGAGTAAAAGCACGAAGGGTGATGCCATGCCATATTATTGAGAGTCAAAGCATGAAAGGTGATGCCGTGCCATGTTACTGAGAGTAAAAGCAAGAAGGGTGATGCTGTTCCATGTCATTTGTGAATAAAAGCAGAAAGGGTGATGTAGTGCCGTTGCATTTATACTGTAACGACTCGACCGGTTGTTTTGAGCTCTAGCGCGTCGTTCAATGGTTTGAGGCCGTGAGCATCTTCGTTTCAGGTATTATGACTTGTAGGTGTGGTCAGAATTGAATTTCGGGAAGTTTAGAGTTGATTTGGAAAGAAAATTCTCATTTCAGAAGCCTTAAGTTGGAAGAATCAACTAAGATTGGAATTTTGAGTAAACGACCTCCGAATCAGTATTTGAAGGTTCCAACAGGTTCGTATGATGATTTCGGACTTGGGCGTATGTCCGGATTAGGTTTTGGATAAATCGGGAGCGTTTCGGTGCATATTGTGGAACTCAGCATTTTTTAAGAAATTTCCTAAGTTTGGATTGAAGCGCATTTCAGTGATGTTGATGTCCGTTTGGGATTCTGAGTCTGGGAATAGCTGCGCATGGTGATTCTGGAGTAGGGAGCATGATCGGAAGTGAGTTTGGATATCCGTAGGTCATTTTGAAGTCATTTGGATAGAGATAGAAATTTAAAGGTTTTTGAGAAATTCGACCGGAAGTGGAAGTTTTGATATCGAGGTCGGAATGCGATTCCAGAAGTTGGAGCAGGTCCATAATGTTGAATATGACTTGTGTGAAAAATTTGAGGTAAATCAAACGTGATTTGATAGGTTTCGACATTGAATGTGGAAATTTGACAGTTCTAAGTTCATTAAGCTTGAATCGTGCTGTGACTCGTGATTTCGATGTTGTTGGAGGTGATATCAAGGCTCGATTAAGTCCGTGTGAGGTTATGGGGCTGAGTCGTGGAATTTGGACGGGGTCCCGGGGTCCCGAGGGCCTCGAGTGCGTTTCGGGGTGCATTCAGACCATTTTTCTCTGTTTTGCTGCTGTTGTCTTCTGTTGTATCTGGTGTGCTATGCGATTGCGGTCCCTTGTGTGCGATCACAATGAAAGAAATTTGAAGGGATGGAATTTTTCCTTGTGCGATCGTAGTGGTGGTTGTGCGATCGCATTGAACGAAAAAAATTGAGGTGCAGGGAATTGCCCTATGCGATCGTAGGGGTTGTGGTGCGATCTCACAAGGGTACGTTTGGGGCATCTGGAGCTTGGCCTGTGCGAATGCGGGAGATGTGATGCGAACGCACAGGAGGAAATCTGGGGGCAGCATAGTTGGCCTATGCGATCGCAGAGCTTTTCATGTGATCGCATAGAGGGTTTTTCTAGGCAGTGATTTAAAAATGGCATTTGTGGCCATTTCTTCATTTCTTCCTTGCTATGGTCGATTTTGGAGGAGCTTTAGGAGAGGATTCCTTCATGGAATGTCTAGGTAAGTAAATTCTTCCCATTTTTAAGTTAAATACAAGATTATATGCATGAATTAGATATGAAAATAGGTAGAAAAATTTGGATTTTGGAGGAAAGACCTAAAAATTTGTATTTTGGATTTCTACCACGAATTGAGCATGAATATTTGAGTAAATTGTACATTTGAGTTAGTAACACTACGGGTAGGGTATATTTTCGAGAAATTTTGTATTCCGGGCACGTAGGCCCGAGGGTATTTTGGCCATTTCTCTTAACGGGGTTGGGAAAGTATATAATTTGAATTTGTTGTGAGTATTAGGGTTAATTTTCATTGGGTTGTCGTTCTTTGGATAGTTTCAGAGCATTGTGCAACGATTTGAGTCATCAGAAGGACTTGGAGGCCGGTTATGGAATTTCGGAGCGAGGTAACTCTCCTTTCTAACTTTGTGAAAGGGAATTGTCCCCCTAGTTGAATTAATTAAGTATATGCTATTATCTTCGGGGGCTACGTACGCACGAGGTGATGATAGTCCGTGCGTAGCTACTATTATGCCATGTCCGGGTAACCTAGGACCCACTAGCATGCCTTACATGTTGTACCTATGATCTTGTCTGTAATATTACTCTGCTAACATAATTGAAATTGTAATTGAATGACTAAAGAAGATTAGAGTTTATTTTCTGAAGCATTTAGAAAGAGAATTGATATCCTTTGCGTGAAATTGTGTTTCCGGATAAGGTTATGTTATTAAACACTATAAAAACTGGGCAAGTGAATTTCGAAAAAAAGGGTTTAAATACTATTTTGTAGTTTTCAAAAGAGAAATATTTCATTTACTTGAGTATTTGTGTTCCCGACGTATTCGGGGTGGATTGTTGATTGTGCATGTCTGCATGTGACCGCTTCGCAATTTACATTTTGCGAGTGGAGTGTTATTTCCCCCACTCTCAAGGGAGCGGGCTGTATGCCATGGCAAGATTGAAAGAAATATTATGGTTCAGGCCCTTCGACCCTCGGCAGTGCACATAGATGATTATTATTATGGCTCAGGCCGGTTGTCCTTATCCCGTATGCGCATGCTAAATTGTTAATTGTTTTTCATGATTTTTGAAGTGATAAGATACTTGGGGGAAAAAAAGAGGAAATTATTTATTTAAGATATTTTGGAAAATAATGAGAAAGTGGTAACCGTTTGTTTATTTCCAGTTTTTATTTGAATTTAAGTGCCTTATATATATGCTGCTTTACTACCTTTACATGCCTATTTTGTTCATCTTATACTGTTAATTAATTTGCTGGCCCTTAGTGAGTGTCTAATTCGACTTCTCGTCACTACCTCTCTGAGCTTAGGCGGGCGACGTACTGAGTACACATTGTTTTTCTACTCTTGCTACACTTGTTGTGCATTTTATTTCACACGTACTTTCATAGCAATATGGAGGATTCAGAGACTTAGGCGAGCTGCATCATCCGGAGGCGATCCGCAGCTGACAGAGTCTCCCTCGTACTGTATTTATTTTTATTTTAAATTTCCTTGTTCAATTTGTATTTCGGGCAGGCTTTGTGATGATTGTATAAATCTTAGAAATTTCTCATGTACTTGTGACACCGGGTTCTGGGATGTGTTGGGATATAATTGCTAATATGGAATATTCAAACTATTGTGTTACTCGACAGAGTTTATTTAGTTAATATGTAATAAAGTGAAAGGAAATGCCTTTTCATAAATGTTAAAACATGAAATTATTTCAATTAATTTATGATTTGGCTTGCATAACAATGATGTCCGGTGCCATCACGACCTTATGAATTTCGGGTCGCGACATATACTTTTATACTTTTGTATCATTGTGAGGTCATGGCACGAAGGGTGTTTCTGTGCAAGTGAGGACGAAAGACATGCACCATGTTATGATAATTTTTTTCTTGTATATATATTCATGTCTTACCTAGAATTATTACCTTCGTATTTGTGGTTCTTATGTGAGTAGTCGTCAATGTTCTGTCCTCATTCTCTATCTAAATAGTAGTTGTGTTGCCTATACCTTCTATTTATTTAACTTGTAAACATCATACTTACTTCCTGTTGTTATGATTGCATCCATGTCATATATGTTTTGCTGCACTTAGGCACGAGTCTTCTCCCATGTTGTCTGAGAAGTTCATACTGGGTGAGACGAGATTATCAGATCAGGGATCAGTGCAATAAGGTTATGTGAAGTGTATATCAAAAAACAAATACCATTATTTAGGTTCATAATGAAGTGATGATTCTAGTCAAGATGAGGTATTCAAGGATTTGTTAACTCTGCAGTTGGGGATGAACTTCTGCACATTTCCTCCCTTGTGGTAGTATCGTCAGCATTATAGCATGATGTATGTATATTTGTTATGAGGTGCCTCGGGAGCACCAGATTCGTGAAATTTTGGCTATTAAGGTTCAGGGGGTTTCATTATTGTCAGATGATGGATTATGCGGTGTATGGTGTCGATTCATCAAAGGTGCGCAGTTGTGTTCTAGTGCCCCATGGGGTAGTTGATATGGTGATTATATGTTGGAAGTAGGCCTGGCAGAAAATTTCAAGTGTTGGAACTATGTTCTGAGCTTATTATATGGATAAAAGGAGAAATCTTCAGATTTGATTAAGCTAATGTACTCAACTGGGTCGTAGTAGCACGGGCAGGTGCTCGAGATGTTAAACAGTAATTTCAGATAACTCCAGAGCAGTTTTTGGCACGTTCGAGGATGACCGTCGATTTAAGTGAGGGAGAATGTAACGACCCGACCGGTCTTTTTGAGCTCTAGCACGTCGTTCAGCGGTTTGAGGCTGTGAGCAGCTTCGTTTCAGGTATTATGACTTGTAGGTGTGGTCGAAATTGAATTTCGGGAAGTTTAGAGTTTATTTGGAAAGAAAATTCTCATTCAGAAGCCTTAAGTTGGAAGAATCAACTAAGATTGGAATTTTGAGTAAACGACCTGCGAATCAAAATATCCAGCAGGTTCCTATGATGATTTTGGATACCCCGGGAGCATTTCGGCGCATATTGTAGAAGTCAGCATTTTTGTAGAAATTTTCTAAGTTTGTCTTGAAGCGTATTTCAGTGATGTTGATGTCCGTTTGGGAATACGAGTCTTGGAATAGCTTCGCATTGTGATTCTAGAGTTGGGAGCGTGGTCGGAAGTGAATTTGGATGTCCGTAGGTCATTTTGAAGTCATTTGGCTATAGATTGAAATTTGAAGGTTTTTGAGAAATCCGACCGAAAGAGGAAGTGTTGATATCGACGCCGGAATGCGATTCCGGAAGTTGGAGCAGGTCCGTAATGTTGAATATGACTTGTGTGAAAATTTTGAGGTTATTCGGACGTGATTTGATAGGTTTCGACATCGAATGTGGAAGTTTGAAAGTTCTAAGTTCAATAAGCTTGAACCGGGCTGCGATTCTTGATTTCGATGTTGTTGGAGGTGATTTCATGGCTCGACTAAGTGCGTGTGAAGTTATGGGACTGAGTCGTGGGATTTGGACGGGGTCCCGGGGGCCTCGGATGCGTTTGTGGTGAATTCAGACCATTTTTCTCTGTTTTGCTGCTGCTGTCTTCTGTTGTATCTGGTGTGCTATGCGATCGTGGTCCCTTGTATGCGATCCCAATGAAGGAAATTTAAGAGGCTGAAATTTTTCCTTGTGCGATCATAGTGGTGGTTGTGTGATCGCACAGAAGGAAAATAATTGAGGTGCAGGGAATTGCCCTGTGCGACCGCAGCGGTTGTGGTGAGATCGCACAGGGGTGCGTTTGCGGCATCTAGAGCATGGACTGTACGAACGCGAGAGATGTGATGCGAACGTACAAGAGGAAATTTGTGGCCAGTATAGTTGGCCTATGCGATCGCAGAGCTTTTCATGCGATCGCATAGATGGTTTTTCTGGGTAGTGTTTTAAATATGAAATTTGTGGCCATTTCTTCATTTCTTCCTTGCTATGGCCGATTTTGGAGGAGCTTCAGGAGCTGATTCCTTCATGCAATGTCTAGGTAAGTAAATTCCTCCCGTTTTTATGTTAAATACAAGACTATATGCATGAATTAGACATGGAAATAGGTAGAAAATTTGGGATTTCGGAGGAAAGACCTAAAAAATTGTATTTTGGATTTCTACCACGAATTGAGCATGAATATTTGAGTAAATTGTATATTTGAGTTAGTAACGCTATGGGTAGGGTATATTTTTGAGAAATTTCGGATTTCGGACACGCAGACCCGGGGGCATTTTGGTCATTTCACTAAGCGGGGTTGGGAAAGAATATAATTTGAATTTTTTGTGAGTATTAGGATGAATTTTCATTGGATTGTCGTTGTTTGGACAGTATCGGAGCGCTGTGCAATGATTTGAGTCGTCGAAAGGGCTTGGAGGCCGGTTATGGAATTTTGGAGCGAGGTAAGTCTTTTTTCTAACTTTGTAAGGGGGAATTGTCCCCCTACTGAATTAATTAAGTATATGCTATTATCTTCGGGGGCTACATACGCACGAGGTGACGGGATTCCGTGCGTAGCTACTATTATGCCATGTCCGGGTAACCTAGGACCCACTAGCATGCCTTACCTGTTGTACCTGTGATCTTGTCTGTAATATTTGTCTGCTAACATAACTGACATTGTAATTGAATGACTAAAGAAGATTAGAGTTTATTTTCTTAAGCATCTAAAAAGAGAATTGATTTCCTTCACGGGAAATTGTGTTTCCGGATAAGGTTATGTTATTAAACATTATAAAAAATGGGCAAATGAATTTTGAAAAAAAGGGTTTAAATACTAATTTGTTGTTTTCAAAAGAGAAATCTGTCATTTACTTGAGTATTTGTGTTCCCGACGTATTCAGGGTGGATTGCTGATTGTGCATGTCTGCATGTGACCGCTTCGCAATTTACATTCCGCGAGCGGAGTGTTATTTCCTCCACTCTCATGGGAGCGGTCTGTACGCCACAACGAGATTGAAAGAAATATTATGGTTCGGGCCGTTCGACACGCGGAAGTGCACAGAGATGATTATTATGATGGCTCAGGCTGGTTGGCCTCATCCCGTATGCGCGTGCTAAATTGTTAAATATTTTTCATGATTTTTGAAGTGATAAGATATTTGGAGGAAAATAAAGAGAAAATTGTTTATTTAAGATATTTTGGAAAATAATGAGAAAGTGGTAACCGTTTGTTTATTTCATGTTTTTACTTGGATTTCAATGCCTTATATACATGCTGCTTTACTACCTTTACATGCCTACCGTTTTCATCGTATACTGTTAATTAATTTGCTAGCCCTTAGTGAGTGTCTAATTCGACCTCTCGTCACTACCTCTCTGAGGTTAGGCGGGCGACTTACTGAGTATTCGTTGTTTTTGTACTCATGCTACACTTGTTGTGCATTTTATTGCCCATATACTTTCATAGCAATGTGGAGGATTTGGAGACTTAGGCGAGCTGCATCATCCGGAGGCGATCCGCAGCTGACAGAGTCTCCTTCGTACTGTATTTATTTTTATTTTAAATTTCTTTGTCCAATTTGTATTGCGGACATGCTTTGTGATGATTGTATAAATTTTTAGAAATTGCTCATGTACTTGTGATACCGGATTCTGGGATGTGTTGGGATATAATTGCTAATATGGAATATTTAAACTATTGTGTTACTCGATAGATTTTATTTAGTTAATATGTAATAAAGTGAAAGGAAATTCCTTTTTCATAAATGTTAAAACATGAAATTATTTCAATTAGTTTATGATTTGGCTTGCCTGACAATGATGTCCGGCGCCATCACGACCTTATGAATTTTGGGTCGTGACATATACTTTTATACTTTTGTATCATTGTGAGGTCTTGGCACGAAGGGTGTTTCTGTGCAAGTGAGGACGAAAGATATGCACCATGTTATGATAATTTTTTTCTTGTATATATCTTCATGTCTTACCTAGAATTATTACCGTCGCATTTGTGGTTCTTATGTGACTAGTCGTTACTGTTCTGTCCTCATTCTCTATCTAAATAGTAGTTGTGTTGCATATGCCTTCTATTTATTTAACTTGTAAACATCATACTTACTTCCTGTTGTTATGATTGCATCCATTTTATATCTGTTTTGCTGCACTTAGGCACGAGTCTTCTCCCATGTTGGCCATTCATGCTCTATTGTTTCATTATCAAGAACATACACCCCTCTCCCCTCCTCTTATTTGTTATGTCCATCTTCACGCCTCCATCATGCTAGTTAGATGAAATTATAACCTTTTCCCTAATTGTGGTCATTAATTTTATGCTCTCTACTTAGTTTGTTACTGATGTTCATCTGTACATTCATGTTTATTATTACTGCATGCATATTCCCTTCCTTATCATTTCTATTATCAGTATTTCTATCTTTTGGTTGGTACTGTTTTACACATATATGGTGAGGATAAGATAAATGCACGAAGGGTGTTGTCGTGCCGCTAGATTTGATGTCTTGAGTACTTCTTTCACACTATGAATGTCTTGAGGCAATTGCGTGGTTCATGGTCTTTCCTTCTAAGGAAAGTGCCGATTAAAATTTTGGAAACTGTTGAATTGTGATTCTTTCTGGTACTATTTCATTTTTTACAGTTGCCTTGTGTACTCTATTCTATTATTCTGTCGCATAGTTCTATTGCTAGTTTACATTATACTGTTTATTAAAGAGCATCTTTTAACTAAAAGCCTCGTCAATACTTCGACGGGGTTAGTCAAGATACTTACCAGTACATCGGGTAGGTTGTACCGATACTGCACTTCTGCACACTTTGTGTAGACTATTGGAGCGGAGCTGCTCAAGAAGTCAGGGGCTGACCTTGAAGATGTTCGTGTATTCTGGATAGGGGTTTCCACTAGTCCTTGGTTGTTTTAGACATTATTAATTTGTTCATGTAGTTTCCAAACAAATCATGTGATTATTTATATTTGCTTTGTAAATCCTAAATCCTAGAAGCTCATGATTCGTACTACCAGTTCTTGGGTAAATTTGTAATAGTTCAGATAAAAAAAATCCTATTTTAATTTACTATAAATTCATTTGGTTTGGATCTTTTGTTAATTGGATTTCCTAGCCGATCAAGTAAGGTGCCATCAGACCTGTGATTTTTGGGCCGTGACACAAACCGACCACCACTTTCAAAACTGATAAAATTTTCTTTTTTTGAAACAGGAACAAAGCAGTGGAAGGAAAGTGGTTCAACAAAAAAAGAAGAAGGGACAAGAAGAGCCGACAAAGGGAAGTTTCTCAAATATTTAAGTTTATTTGTCTTGCTAGTAAGCATAAAATCTTGCCATTGCTCTTCACATTTTTCCTCCTGGGATAAAAAGTCCTAGTCTAACGGATAAACGTCTTAGTCTGATGAGTCATTCTTCTAAGATAAAATGCCTTAGTCTGATGAACTTTCTCCTAGGATAAGAAATCTTAGTTCGCTGAATTTTTCTCCTAAGATAAAACAACCTAGTCTGATGAATCTTTCTCCTAGGATAGAAATCTTAGTATTATGAATCTTTCTCCTAAAGATATAAAAAAACCTAGTCTGATGAATTTTTTCCTAGGATAAACGTCTTAGTCTGATGAATCCTTCTCCTAAGATAAAACAACCTAGTCTAATGAATTTTCTCCTAGTTTAGACGTCTTAGTCTGATAAATCTTTCTCCTAAGATAAGAAAACCTAGTCTGATGAATTTTCTCCTAGGATAAACTTCTTAGTCCGATGAATTTTTCTCTTAAGATAAAACGCCTTAGTCTTATGAACTTTCTCCTAGGATAAGAAATCTTAGTCTGATGAATTTTTCTCCTAAAATAAAACAACCTAGTCTGATGAATTTTCTCCTAGGATACAAAGTCTTAATCTGATGAATCATTTTCCTAAAATAAGAAAACCTAGTCTGATGAATCATTCTCCTAGGATAGAAATCTTAGTATGATGAATCTTTCTCCTAATATAAAACAACCTAGCCTGATGAATTTTCTCCTAGAATGAAAGTCTTAGTCTGATGAATCTTTCTCCTAAGATAAAACGGCTTAGTCTGATAAACTTTCTCCTAGGATAAGAAATCTTAGTCTGATAAATTTTTCTCTTAAGATAAAACAACCTAGTCTGATGAATTTTCTCCTAGGATACAAACTCATAGTCTGAAGAATCTTTCTCCTAAGATAACAAAACCTTGTCTGATAAATCTTTCTCCTAGGATAGAAATTATAGTCTGTGATGACCCAAAGGTTAATTTTATGAATTAAGACACTATTATGTGCTCATTAGCCTTGAAAAGAACAATTTTAATTAGCGCCATTTGCGTGCACAGTCCAGGCGTGAATCCGAAATGCTTTTATGTGAAAATATAAGAAATGATAATTTTTAGAGTTAAGAAAAATTTGAATTTTGTTGACTTTGGTCAACATTTTAAGTAAACGGACCCGGACCTGTGTTCCGACTGTCCCGGGAGGTCCGCAGCAAATATGGGACTTGGGCGTATGCTCGGAATTGAATTCCGAGGTCCCTAGCTTAGAAATCAATTTTTGAAGAAAATTGTTACGCTTGATTTTTAAGGACATAAAGAAATTAATTAATGTTCGAAATCGGTGGTATCGGGCCCGTAATTTGGTTCAGGAGCCCGGTACAGGTTTGTTATGATATTTAAGTCTTATTTGTGTGTCACGACCTCAAATCTAAACTAGTCGTGATGGCGTCTATCGTGGGACTAGGCCAGCCAAATTAACACATAAAACGTAAAGAATCTTTCATTTATCATTACTAAACTGATAATCCATAATTGTTTCGTTTAATATTTTTTAAATTAGATAAAGCCACACTGAATGTTAAATACAACCCCCAATATCCCGGAGTCACTGGTCATGAGCATGTATCAAAATTATACAAGTCTGGAACATACACTTTATAATAGTAAGAGGAAGAAAGCGGGGATGCGGACGCGTGCAGCTACCTCGCAAATCTCCGAGAAAGCCCTGAGGTAGGTTAACAGCTCACTCTGTCCTAGCACCTGAATCTGCACATAAGGTGCAGAGAGTAATGTGAGTATGCCAACTCAGTAGTAATGAAAGTAAATAATGTCTGAGAACTACGAAACACATAAAACAAGTCATCAATCCACAGTAAACACAGTCTTTCTTTTAAAACTCATATATACGACAATTTGTAGCACTTGAAAGTCGATTCCAGTAAAACTTCCTTTAAAAATGTACCTTCCAACAGTTTCCAAAGAAATCAAGATAATTTAATATACGAATGATAGAAATCATAAATAGCCTCTCGGGAAAAACAATATTACATAAATCTCCCATCGCGCATAACATCACTCAAAATCAGTCACTCAGCATGCCTCACAATCACTCGGTATCAGCCCCTCGAGCAACCTCACAGTCACTCATGCCTCCCAATCGCTCGTCACTCGGCACTCGCACTCGCACTCGCACACAGTATGTACCTACGCTCACTGGGGTGTAAAGACTCCAGAGGGGCTCCTTTAGCCCAAGCGCTATAACAAGCCAAATCATGGCATCAGTCACTCTGTCACTCAGCCTATCAAATAACATGCTGCGGCGTGCAGCCTGATCTCATATCATATCCTCATAAATCAGGCCCTCGGCCTCACTCATATATCATAATCAATATGACATACTGCAGTGTGCAGCCCGATCCCATAATATCATCACAACATAGTCCCTCGGCCTCACTCAGTCAGAAACCTCTCAAAAAGCCACTCGGGCTATCAGTAAAACGGGGTAATCGACCCAAAATATCATTTTATACCTAAAAAAAGTGTAAATAAGACTGAGTTTCGAAATCAGTTAAACACAATATGACCGAGAGTAAATCATAAGTCAACATAGTGAGGAATAGCAGTAAAAGCCCCCAAGGGGTCCAAACACTTGGCACGAGGGCCAAATACGGCATTCAGCCCAAAACATAGTACGAATCTTTGAAACATGAAATATCATATGATTTATAATCAAATACGCAACTTGATAGTTGCTACGGGACGGACCAGGTCAAAATCCCCCAACAGTGCACGCCACACACTCGTCATCTAGCATGTGCACCACTCCAAAATAGCAATACAGTGCGAAGTCTAGGGTTTCATACCCGCATAATAAGATTTACAGTCATTACTTACCTCAAACCGGATGAAAATCTACTCTGCGATGCCCTTGACACCCGACTTGGCCTCAATTCATCCCGAATCTATTCAAAATCAGATTCATATCATCAAAATGCGCTAAAGGAATAAATCCCACTCGAAAATAACCAGATTGCATTAAAAATCCCGAAATTTGCCAAACCCGACCCCCGGGCCCACGTCTCGGAATTCTATAAAAATCACATCACAAGAATCCTCGTCCTCCCCCGAGTCTATACATATAAAATACATCAAAATCCAACCACAAATGACGCCTCCATTTCCCCCATCTACGGTCATTTAACCGCACCTGCTGGCTCGCAGGTGCGGTATTCTTTCCGCTTCTGCGACTAACCACCACCAGTCCAAACTCCGCACCCGCGACACCGATTCCGAACCTACAGTGACCGCACCTGCGGCCACCTATCCGCATCTGCAGAATAACAGAACAATAACACCAGCATTCCTTAGGAGCCAAAAATCAAACCGACAACCATCCGAACTCACCCTGAGGCCCTCGGGATCTCAACCAATGATACCCACAAGTCATAAGTGATCACCTGAACTTAGTCGAACCCTCGGAACACCCAAAACAACATCAAAATACCAGATAGATCAATAATTCAAACCTAAGGATTTCTGAACTTCTAAAATTCGCCAACGATGCCGAAACCACTCAAATCACGTCCGAATAACCTGAAATTTTTCACACACATCCCAAATGACAGTACGAACCTATCCCAACTTCCGGAGTTCCATTCCAACCCCGATAGCTAATTTTCCACTGCCGATCGGAATTGCCAAAAACTCAATTTCGCCAATTCAAACCAAAGTCCACTCCGGACCTCCGAAAAACATTCTGAACACACTCCTATGTCCCAAATCTCCTAACAAAGCTATTTGAGCCATAAAAACAACATTCCGAGGTTGTTTACCTATAAGTCAAACTCCCAGTCGACTTTTCAAACTATTAAGCCAACTTAAGAGACTAAGCGTCTCAATTCTCACCCCGAATCAACCGACCTGACACCACATCAATGAGCTAAACAACACATGATAAAGCAGAAACAGGGAAAACGGAGCTAATCTCTCGAAACGACCGATCGGGTCATTACATTCTCCCCCACTTAAACATACGTTCGTCCTCGAATGTTCCCAGAGTTGTTCCAAAGCCCACCAAAATTTCCGTATAACCTACCATGCATATACCCCGGGGTGATCCCACGTCACCATATCCCATATAGGTCCAATAGCACAACACAGTTGAAATTTCGAAATCCAATCTGACCCATAAACATTAGAACCAAATTTCCACTTCTGAAATAATTTACAAGGTCAAAATGCCACAACTATGAACTCAATAAGTCTGAACACGCTGTATCAAGCCATATCCGTATCCCAAGATGTAATCATATAATATACCGCATGACAAAAACACTCATAACGATAACTCCTAATCACAATAGCTGCTCAAAACAACCCAATACCGGTATAACCTCTTATCAAGCAATGCCTCTCTCTAACACTTCCATATAATGCGGATGATGAAATAAACGCGTAGAAACTAGAAACCATTCATCCGATCAGCCAGTCATGGAGCTCCCCCTTTCTCCGACAGGATCTATAGCAGATTTTTAAGCCAAATTTCGATATCATCCTTTCAACCATGTTGTAGTCAAATCTGGTAGTTTCCATTCTAGGCGCAATGGCATCTTCTCATTAAACACGACCACTCTGATGACATGACGCATCAATACAATCCAAAGCCATAACATGTGCAACTCGTGCACTCAATAGCAACATCCCACGAACTCAAATCATAAAAAAGACTTACACGAGGGGACTATACTGCCATTAACAATTTACCATCACAACACCATGCTAGGAGCCTGGCACACATCGTAAAATCAAAACATAGGAATCTGACACCAAATATCATACCTCCACATAACTCCGCTACAATGTGTGATCCCATCCAAACGATGGTGCACATGGAATATTTCAAGCCACCTTGCGTCATCAATAACCATGCGCAATTCGACATCAAGTACTCCAATTGCATTACCATAAACCAAGGGGGAATCAGACGATACCATGCCACACGAATCAGAATGAACACAACTAAGACGTCTCAATCACGCAATACCCAATTACTTACCTTACTCAAATCCCGTTACAAAGCCAAAATAAATATGCACCATATGTGCATATAACAAACAATCATCACTCCTCGCAACACCGAAGGGTAACCCATAGATCACTCCAAAATATGAATAAACTCAATGACAATCGAATGGTACATCCCTCAACAATAGCAGTTCAGAGTCAAAAATTCCGACCCGGTGCAGAACACACACCTATACTGGGCCTACCAATAACCTTAAATCAACTCTGGTCACATACAGCAGATAGATAACTCTCCAAAGGTTCATAATAATTGAATCATGCATTTTACTAACATGTGACTAGCTTTGCTCGCATCCTCACAGTCCACAGCCACAAAATAATCTATTTATAATAACTCTCAATCTCGAAGTCCATGAAGCGCACAAATTACCATACCTGATCCCAACTCTACCGCTCGAATATATAATACATCCCTGATACTAAATCATTCCACGAGGGATACCTCTATAATTCTTTCGTGCCACCAAGCAACCTTGAATATCAGTAGTCGATCCAACAAGAGAGCGTCGCAACACTAATGAAGCACTCTGAACTCCACACATTGCCCTCTCTGAAATGTATACCCTCATCAAGCCACCCAATAGTGATATCATCTACCTAGTCATTTGAATTTGCCAATGTTGCCTAAGTATTTTTTACCTTCCTCCCAGAACTGAACCGTGACCTCACATATGCAAATCTCAACTCTACACAACATACAGCATACGCCATGCCATCCTGTGATAAATATGAGAACTTCATGATCCCTTCTGAGCCACAAGAAACTACGTACCCAACTAGCGAAGAACTTTCCATTTGATCCCAATTAGAAGCAAAATCACTATACATCACCTGCACCTCACTCTAGTAGAAAATATACATCTCTAATCGTGGTTGAAACCATTAAGAACTACCCGAATCCCATTTGTACAACACCAAACCGTCAGGACTGAATCCTTCTAACTCAACCAAGCTACGGGTGTCACCAAAACCCAAGAGCATTGATAAGAAACACCTGTGAAAACTCACTGCCTCATAAATACCCAAAGAACTAATCATATCCCTTACCATGCCGATCCGACCTACTACAATGTTGTCCTATTTATCCAAGTTCCTTCTGACATACCTTCGAATTGATGCTTCTCCTTGATATTATACCACAATTCTCAACCTAGACTCACCACAGGAGACCCAAGCATAAGACTGTACCGTCTAAGGCTCGTAAGCTGCTGAACACTCTCAAATATCCCCATAAGTACCATATTCAAAATACTTACCCTGAAGAGACTTCTTGCGAATCTAAAGCCATTTACCTTCACTTTCTTGATATTGATATGTAGAATCCATAATAATATAGAAATGCCACAAGTCTTGACACCCTCCAATGTAAATCTCAGTTCTAGGCCAATACACATATTGAAGATCCTCAATTGCTACATATAACCTTGAATCCGTCAGAACCATTGTCGATAGTCATCCACTCTACCCAAATCTCAATTAAACATATCAAACGACCTGACCCTATTTTCACACCAACATACTAGGAAGTAACCCGCATTTCGAAGAAACCAAGCAAATTCCTACTCCGCACACACTACACCATTTACAGCTACAACTCAATCATTCAATAAAACCCATCTACCCTTAGAGTACATTACCACATGTATCCAAATATTTCCATTACTCGACTCCTCCCACACTCCACCTCTGCAGGTCATAACTGATTCACCAGTATCCCTCGAACTGAACCCAATACCTCGCATAATCGTGCAACCCGACTTATCATTAGCAACCTCCCCACTTGGCTCAAATCCATAGATCAAAATAATCAATAACTCACAATACACATACGCTAACACCGATGCCATACCACAGTGAGATTAAACTAAATCATTCATAAGCTCATATATAACCAAACCATTTAACATCTCAAATCATCTGCAATCTCGCATTCACAACTGCAATAGCCGTGCAAACTTCCACAAGCAATTTTGAACTCAATTAAAAACATATAACATTTACTGGTAAAGGAATACTTGCTATAAAACCACCTAAGGATCACACAACCTCAGGACACCCCGCGGGAGATAACCCTGCATGCTTAGCCTCAAACTGATAGCATTTCTATACCCTTCAAAAAAAACATAGCTATCACACAATCACTATAACCTTCTGCATTAAAACACAACCAATGCCTATCCTCGAGGCATCAAGATACGCAGTATAAGAACATGAAGTTTATGGCAGAACTAACACTGGAGTTGTGGTCATAGAAATCTTGAGCTTTTGGAAGCACTCTCCACACTCGTCTGCCCACCTGAATACCCTCACTGGACACCACGTGCCCCAAGAATGCTACTGAACTGAGCCAAAAATTACAATTGGAGAACTTTGCATAAAGCTTCTCCTCCATCAATCTCTATAATACCTTCCTCAAATGATGAGTATGCTCCCTCTAGCTATGTGAGTACGCTAGGATGCTATCAATCAATACAATAACGACGGAGTATAAATACAGCTGGAATACACTGTTAATCAAATACATCAACGCTACTGGGGCATTGGTCACCCCAAAAGACATCACCAGGAACTCATAACACAACAGAAAAGTCTGCTTCACTCCACAACTAAACAACATGAGAGGTCTTCCAATACACTCACAACTCGGAGCCATATGCCAACTCGAGACAGAAATTAAACACTCAATAGTTCTTGACACATTTCTAGCCAATCCTTTGGTCACAATCAAACAATTTGAACACACCTCACCATCAAATCACATTCTCCACATAGTCACCCAGTCACAAAACCCCACCGGTAAGGACACAAACGAATATATAAGTCCCAAATGCACGACTCACACAATCGAATTCTCAGCGCTCAAGCCAAAAAATAAATCCGGCCTCATGTCCTCAAGACTGGCCCATTATCAACATGATAAAAATCACATCTCATCCATGGAAATCACAAGACAGAGATGCACAGCGGATACCGAGCGCTCACGTACGCATTCGAATATATGAAAGGGATTCAAAGAGTTACGCTTTTGGCTGAATAATTGGATTCGCATGACAAGAATTCAAGAATGTGAGATTTTTTTTCCTAAGGGTTCTGCAGCCTCTCTAAGATAAGTACAGACGTCTCTATTCCGATACGCAAGACTCTACTAAACCTACTTATGACCGGTGAGTCGTATATAACTTAGGCTCCGATACCAACTTTTCACGATCCCAAATCTAAACTAGTCGTGACGGCGCCTATCGTGGAACTAGGCCAGCCAAATTAACACTTAAAGCGTGAAGAATCTTTCATTTATCATTACTGAACTGATAATCCATAAAGGTTTCATTTAATCATATTTAGAATAGATAAAGCCACGCTGAATGTTAAATACAACCCAAAGATTCCGGAGTCACTGGTCATGAGCATCTATCAAAATTATACAATTCTGGAACATAAGCTTTATAATAATAAGAGGAAGAAAGCAGGGCTGCGGACGGGTGCAGCTACCTCGCAAAACTCTGAGAAATCCCTAAGGTAGGTAAACAACTCACTATGTCCTAGCACCTGAATCTGCACACCAGGTGCATGGAGTAACGTGAGTACGCCAACTCAGTAGTAATGGAAGTAAATAATTTCTGAAAACTACGAAACACATAAAACAAGTCATCAATCCACAGTAAACACAATCTTTCTCTTAAAACTCACATATACGACAATTTGTAGCACTTGAAAGTCGATTACAGTAAAACTTCCTTTAAAAATGTACCTTCCAACAGTTTCTATATAAATCAAGATAATTTAATATAGGAATGATAGAAATCATAAATAGCTTCTCGGGAAAAAATATTTCATAAATCGCCCATCGGGCATAACATCACTCAGAATCAATCACTCAGCATGCCTCACCATCACTCGGTATCAGCCTCTCGTGCAACTTCATAGTCACTCATGCATCCCAATCGCTCGTCACTCGACACTCGGCACTCGGCACTCACACTCAGTAGGTACCTGCACTCACTGGGGGTGTACAGACTCTAGAGGGGATCCTTCATCTCAAGCGTTATAATAAGACAAATCATGGCATCAATCACTCTGGCACTTGTCCTATCAATAACATGATGCGGTGTGCAACCATATCACATATAATATCCTTACAAATCAGGCCCTCGGCCTCACTCGATCATCATAAACAGTATAACATGTTGTGGCGCGCAACCCAATCCCATATATCCTGATAACATAGGCCCTCGGCCTCACTCAGTCAGAAACCTCCCAAAAAGCCATTCGGGCTATCAGTAAAACGGGGTACTCGACCCAAAATATCATTTTATACCTCAAAAAAAGTGTAAATAAGACTGAGTTTCGAAATCAGTTAAACACAATATGACCGAGTGTAAATCATAAGTCAACATAGTGAGGCATAGCACTAAAAGCCCCCTAGGGTTCCAAACATTTGGCACGAGGACGAAATATGGCCTTCAGCCCAAAACATAGTACGAATCTTTGAAAAATGAAATATCATATGATTTATAATCAAATACGCAACATGATAGTTGCTACGGGACGTACCAGGTCAAAATCCCCCAACAGTGCACGCAACACACTCGTCATCTAGCATGTGCGCAACTCCAAAATAGCGATATAACACGAAGTCCGAGATTTCATACTCTCAGGACAAGATTTACAGTCATTACTTACCTCAAACCGGATGAAAATCTACTTCGCGGTGCTCTTGACACCCGACTCGGCCTCAATTCATCCCGAAACTATTCAAAATCAGATTCATATCATCAAAATACGCTAAAGGAATAAAGCCCACTCGAAAATAACCAGATTACATTAAAATCCCAAAATTGGCCAAACCCGACCCCTGGGCCCACGTCTCGGAATTCTATATAAATCACATCATAATAATCCTCGTCCTCCCCCGAGTCTATACATATAAAATACATCAAAATCCAATCACGAATGACCCCTCAATTCCTCAATTTTAAGTCACAAATTCCCAAGCCTTAAACCTCCAATTTAGTCACTAATTTCTATCAATTTCACCCCTAATCAGTCAAATAATACCATAGAAATGAGTTTTAAGTCCAAAAATCTTACCTCCACGAAGTTCCCTTGAATTCCCTCTTCAAATCGCTCCCACAAACACCAACCCGTATGAGAATTTTGATGAAATAAGCCAAAATTCGTGAAGGCTACTATTTATACGATTTGAACAGTGAAACCGCACATGCGGAAACTTCATTTAAGGCCCAATCCGCATTTGCGGTCATCCAACCGCACCTGCGGGCTCCTAGGGGTCGTATTCTTTCCGCTTCAGCGACTAACCTCGACTAGCCCAAAATCCGCATCTGCAATGCCGATTCCGCACCTGCACCTACCTATCCGCATCTACAAAAACCACAGAACAACAACACCAGCATTCCTTAAGTGCCAAAAATCAATCTGATAACCATCCGAACTCACCCCGAGGCTCTCGGGATCTCAACCAATGATACCCACAAGTCATAAATGATCACCCAAACTTAGTCGAGCCCTCAGAACACCCAAACCAACATCAAAACACCATATAGATCCATAATTCAAGCCTAAGGATTTCTAAACTTCCGAAATTCGCCAACGATGCCGAAACCACTCAAACAACGTCTGAATAACCTGAAAGTTTGCACACACATCCAAAATGATAGTATGAACTTATCCCTACTTCCAGAATTTCATTCCAACCCCGATAGCTAATTTTCCACTGCCGACCGAAAGCGCCAAAAACTCAATTTCGCAAATTCAAGCCAAATTCTACTCCGGACCTCCGAAAAACATTCCGAACACACTCCTTAGTCCAAAATAACCTAATGGAGCTATTTGAGCCGTAAAAACTACATTTCGAGGTTGTTTACCTTTAAGTCAAACTCCAGGTTGACATTTCCAACTATTAAGCGAACTTAAGAGACTAAGTGTCTCAATTCTTGCCATGACTGTTCCGAACCCGAACCAACCGACCCGACACCACATAAATGAGATAAAAAACACATGATAAACCAGAAATAGGGAAAACAGGGCTAATCTCTCGGAACGACCTATTGGGTCGTTACACTATGCAATTTGTATAGAATCGGAATTTGATTTGACGTGATTCATACATCCTGTTGAGAAATAGTGAAATTGAAGTGTTCTTGAGAAAATCATGAGTTTTGAGGTTGAATTTGAAGTTTTAAATGTTATTTTTTTGATTTGATCGCACGAGCAAGTCCGTATTATATTTTTAGACTAGCGTGCATGTTTGGTTTTGTCACGACCCAAATTCTCAACCATAGAGATCGTGATGGAGTCTAACATCACACTTGCTAGCCAAGTCAATGTTAGAGTTCGATTAGCTATTTTCCTTTGATTATCCCTTTAGAAATAATAAAATAAATTTAAATTAACTTAATCTAATGGTTTCCAACGAATAACTCCAAATATAAAATGATAAACTATTAAATAAACCGAGCCACGAACTAATTATAGAAATAACTCAAAGACTACCTGTAACGACTCTACCGGTCGTTCCATGAGATTAGCCCGTTTCCCCCATTTCTGCTTTATTGTATGTTGCTTATCCTATTTATGTTGTGTTGGGTCGGTTGTTTCAAGTTCGGAGTGGTCGTGGTGAGAATAAAGACACTTAGTCTCTTAATTGGCTTAATAGTTAAAAAAGTGAACTGGTAGTTGACTTATTGGTAAACGACCTCAGAATGTGTATTATATGGTTCGAATAGATTTGTTAGGTGATTTGGGACTTAGGAGTGTGTTCGGAATGAAATTTTGATGTCTGGTGTAGATTTAGGCTTGAATTGGTGAAAGTTAGTTTTTGACGATTTCCAGTTGGTAGGGGAAAATAGACTATCGGGGTCGGAATGGAATTCCGAAAGTTGGAGAAGGTTCATAATGTCATTTTGGATATGTGTGCAAATTTTCAGGTCATTCGGACGTGTTTTGGTTGGTTTCGGCATCATTGGAGGAATTTAGAAGTTTTAAAGTTCATCGACTTGAATTTGATGTGATTTTGGTGTTTTTGCATTGTTTTTTGTGTTTTGAAAGCTCGACTAAGTTTGAATGATCTTATGGGATGTGTTGGTATGTTTGGTTGAGGTCCCGAGGGCCTCGGATGAGTTTCGGGTGGTTATCGGAGTGTGTTTGACCTTAAAGGGACTACTGTAGCTGCTGCAATTTTTGCCCACTGGTTTTCTTTATATGCGATCGCAAGAGTGGGGATGTGATCACATAGGTTTGTTCTGAGGCAGTGTTCTTTTTCTTCTATGCGATCGCCTATGTGGGGGCCACGATCGCGTACGTGAGGGAGGGGAAGCAATAAGATCACGTTTGGTCTTGTGTGATCGCGTAGTGTAATTTTATGGGGAAGCGGACTTGTTCTTCACAATCGCGTGGGAACACCCGCGATCGCAGTGAAGAAAGAGACTTGGGCAGACAGTTTTTAAACTCTAAACAGGGGTTTTTGGCTATAACTCACTATTCCATTAGAGAGCTCGGGGGAAGGATAATTTGGACAAGATTTTCAGTGGGATTCTTATGGTAAGTATTCTTCAATCACTTTTGGTTTAATTTAATGAATTGGATTAATTTCATGAATTAGTCTTGATTTTTACCATGCAATTTGAGGAATTAAAGTAGAAATTTGGGAAAAAATGAGAAGGAGAATTGGAAATTTCTTTTGATGATTTGAGTGGGAAATTGAGGTCGGATTCTGGTAAATTTTGTATGGGTAGACTCGTGAAGGAATGAGGATTCTATTTTTGTGATTTTAATTGAATTCTGAGACGCGGGCTTGGGGCTTGAGTTTGGCCAATTTCAGGAATTGTGCCTAATTTTGATAGTTTTCAATTGGGGTTCATCTCCCTAACATATTTTGATGTTATTGATCTGATTTTTCATAGAGTCGGAGCATTTGGGAGCCAATTCGAGGGGCAAGAGCATCACGGAGTAGCTTTTGGGCTGTTTTGAGGTAAGTAAAGATTGTAAGTCTAGACCTGAGGGTATGAAACCCCGGTATTTTATATTGTTTTGGTAAAAGAGGCGACGCACATGTTAGGTGACAAGCATATGGGCGTGCACCGATAGAGATTGTGACTTGGTCCATCCCGTAGCGACTATTAAACCGCGTATTCGATTTGAAACCTTACGACATCTTGTATTTTAGAAATTTATACCTATTTATGGGATGTGAGCCATTTTTGGGGCCTTGTGCTGACCTGTTTAGACCCTCAGAGGTACTTTTACATTATTCTCACACTATCCTGATAGAACAATTGTGAACTCAGTCATGTTTTCTACTTGTTGTTATTTTCACTGTTATCACATTGTTTTGAAACTCTGAGATCTAGGTATGTCGGGGCTGAGTCTCGTGAGTTGAGATGAGTTTCCCGAGGGGCTTGTGGGGATGACTAAGTGAGGCCGAGAGCCGAGCATGTGATGAAAGTTAGGGATCGGGCTGCACGCCGCAGTAATATATATTATATATTACATATGGATCGGGATGCACGCCACATCAATATATTATATATGGATCGGGCTGCATGCCACAACAATATAGCGCTTGGGATGTAGGAGCCCCTCCGGAGTCTGTACACCCCTAGTGGGCGCAGTCGACTATTGTATGAATCGGGCTGCACGCCGCAGCGTATGTTATATAGATCCGACTGCATGTCGAAGCATCATATATATATATTTGTGTGTGTGTATTGGATCGGGCTGCCGCCGCAGCAGTTGTGTGTATTCATGGTACTTGTTGAGTACGATTGTTTAGTGTGAGCATGAGATACTGATAGTGGAGTCACGAGTGACTGAGAGGCTTTCCGAGAGACTTTATTTGTGATTGATACTGTGCCCGAGGGGCTTATATTTTATGAAACTACTATTTTCACTCTTTTTTACACTGAGCCTCTGATGATAATGTATGAAAAATGTTTTTATACGAGATTTTAAATGGAAACTGGATTTTTATATATTTGGAATGTATCTTCTTGACTTGATTTATTATTTCCATTATTACTTATTATATGGAATTGCGTGATTTATTAATGCTCGTCACTACACTCAAGTTTTTAGTTACTTTGATTACTTATTGAGTTGGCGTACTCACGTTACTCCCTGCACCTTTGTGTGCAGATCCAGGTAGCGGACCATCTCACTAGTTGATTTTCGGACGTGCTTGGAGTTTATTCGAGGATCGAGGTAGCTGCTCAGCGTCCCCAGCTCACCTCTTTTCGTTTCCTCAGTTCATAGTTTTTGTCTCTCGTACTTCAGACTTTTGTAGTAGCAAGTCACCTTATTGTACATTGTATTTATAGTCCTAGATGCTCATGACAGTTGGCTCCAGGTTTTGGGGTAGTGTATGAATTTTTCACCTCATTTTGCTGTTTTCATCTGCTAGTCTTGGAAATTATGAAATATTATGATAGTCTGTAATGGTTGGCTAGCCTAGTTCCACGATAGGCTCCATCACGGTCGGCTTAAGATTTGGGGTCGTGACAAGTTGGTATCAGAGCCTAGGTTACATAGGACTCAACGGTCATGAGCAGGTTTAGTAGAGTCTTGCGGATAAGTGAAGAGACGCATGTACTTAGCTTCGAGAGGCTGCATAACCCTTAGGAACAATCTCATTTTTTCTTGAATTCTGTCGTGCCATTTTGTTGATCCTGTAAATCTAAACTCTTGTTGTTTCATTCTCTCACAAATGGTGAGGACTCGCACTACCGATCAGGGCGATCAGCCACCAGCTAGACCAGTGAGAGGTCGAGGTCGTGGTTGAATTAGAGGACCAGCCCGTGCAGCAGCCAAGGAAGTACCAGTTGATCCCCTTATTATTCAGGATCAAGTTCCCGCCGCATATACACCAGCGGAACAGGCCCAGGCATCGGCGGTGCCTATTGTTATTCCGGGTCTGTAGGAGACCTTGGCCCAGATCTTGACTGTATGTACCACCCTTGCTCAGGCAGTTGCTACTACTTCTCAGGCCAGGGGAGGCAGTCAGACTCTAGTTTCTCGGACACCTGAGCAGGTTACTCAGGGCCTTCAGACACCGGGGGATGTTCCAGCCCAGCTAGTTGCTCCAGTTCAGGACTTCGTGGTTCCAGCTACGCCAGATGATGAGCAGCGTAGGCTGGAGAGGTTTAGTAGACTTCAGCCTTCGACATTTAGTGGTACTGAGGCTGAGGATGCCCAGGATTTTCTGGATAAGTGTTAGAGGATGCTTCGTACTGCTGGGATTCTGGAGACCAGTGGGGTCTCGTTTGCTACTTTTCAGTTTTTTGGTGCTGCTTTCACCTGGTGGGAGTCGTTTGAGAGGCGTAGGCCTTTTGGTTCACCACCCCTAACCTGGAAACAGTTCTCCACTATCTTCTTGGATAAATATTTACCCTAGTCTCACCGGGAAGAGCAGCGTAGGCAGTTTGAGCAGTTGCGTCACGGGGAGCTATCAGTGATGCAGTATGAGATGCAATTTTCAGAGTTGGCTCGTCATGCCACCGAGTTGGTCCCTACTGATAGGGAGAGTATTATGAGGTTGGTGGATGGCCTCACTTATTAGCTCCTCCTTTTTATGACCCGGAAGAAGGTATCAGTTGCTACCTTCGAGCAGGTTGTTGATATTGCTCGAGATATTGAGTCGGTTCACCGCCGGGAGCGGGAGGAGAGGGAGGCCAAAAAGCCTCGTGGATCGGGTGGTTCTAGTGGTGCTCCTCCCAGGGGGCAGTTTCAGCATGGTAGAGGCCATTCATTCAGGCCTCCTCAGTCAGTCCGCCGAGCCAATAGTGGTGCATATTTGAGGCATGGCCCCCGCAGTTCTCAGCCAGGCCGTTCTTCATTCAGTGCCCTTCCAGCCCAGAGTGCAGCTCGAGCACCATCAGTCCAGGGTTCCTCTATGCATGGTTCTCCTAGTGGCTCTTCTAGTGCCATGGGTTGCTTTCAGTCCCTATCTCCAACTCCAGGGAGTTTATATGAGTGTGGAGAGTTCGGTCTTATAAGGAGGTAGTGTCCTCATCTTCTTGGAGGTCCATCTCAATTGAGGAGACAGCCTTCGACTTCAGCTCCAGTTACTTCACCACCCACCTAGGCAGCCAGGGGTGGTAGTCAGTCAGCTAGAGTCGCCCTAGAGAGGGAGGTCGAGCAGGTGGAGGCTAGGCCCGTATGTATGCGTTTCCCGCCAAGCAAGATTCTATGGCCTCCGATGCAGTGATCACAGGTATTGTCTCAGTCTGTCGCCGAGATGCTTTGGCTTTATTTGACCCTGGTTGTACATATTCTTATCTCTCATCATATTTTTCCCATTTCCTGGATATGCCCCGTGAGTCTTTAGTTACATCTGTTCATGTGTAGACTCCGGTGGGTGATACTATTGTTGTGGACAGTGTGTATCGGTCGTATGTGGTATTTATTGGGGTTCTGGAGACCCCAATGGACCTACGATTACTCAACATGGTCGATTTTGATGTGATATTGGGCATGTATTGGTTATCTCCTTGTCATTCCTTTCTTGATTGAGTGGAGAGGTTCTTCTTAGTATGTTCCTATCAGGGTCATTTCCTACATGAAGGCCCAGCGCATGGTTGAGAAGGGGTGTTTATCGTATCTGGCTTTTGTGAGGGATGTCAGTGGTAAGACTCCCGCTATTGATTCGGTTCCTGTGGTCTGTGAGTTTCCGGACGTGTTTCCTGCAGACCTGCCAGGCATGCCACCTGACAGGGACATTGATTTTGGTATTGCCCTGGTGCCAGGCACTCAGCCTAATTCTATTCCATCTTATCGTATGACGCCAGCGTAGCTGAAGGAATTAAAGGAGCAGCTTCAGGAACTCCTAGATAAGGGGTTCATTCGGCCTATTGTGTCATCTTGGGGTGCACCAATGTTGTTTGTGAAGAAGAAGGATGGTTCTATGTGTATGTATATTGATTATCGGTAGCTGAACAGGGTTACGGTGAAGAACCGGTATCCCTTGCCCCATATTGATGACTTGTTTGATCAGTTGCAGGGTGCCAGGGTATCTTCCAAGATTGATTTACGTTCCAGCTATTATCAGTTGAAGATTCGGGGGCCAGACATCCAAAAGACTACTTTCAAGACTAGATATGGTCATTATGAGTTTCTGGTTATGTCATTCGGGCTGACCAGTGCCCCTGCAGCCTTTATGCACTTGATGCACAGTGTATTCCAGACTTATCTGGATTCTTTCGTTATCGTTTTTATTGACGATATCTTGGTGTATTCCCAATCTCGGGTGGATCATGAGCCGCATTTGAGAGATATGCTTCAGACCTTGAGGGAGAAGAGGTTGTATGCAAAATTTTCGAAGTGTGAATTCTGGCTTGATTCAGTAGCTTTCTTGGGGCACGTGGTGTCCAGTTAGGATACTCAGGTTGATCCAAAGAAGATAGAGGTGGTGCAGAGCTGGCCTAGATCGTCATCAACTACCGAGATTCGCAGTTTCCTTGGTTTGGCAGGGTACTATCGTTGTTTCGTGAAGGGATTTTCGTCTATTGCAGCACCTATGACCAGACTGACCCAGAAAGGTGCTCAGTTCAGGTGGACTGAGGAGTTTGAGGAGAGCTTTAAGAAGCTAAAGTTAGCTTTGACTACAGCTCCGGTGTTGGTTCTTCCTACGGGTTCAGGTTCCTATACAGTTTACTGTGATGCCTCGAGAGTTGGCCTTGGAGCGGTTTTGATGTAGGAAGGTAGGGTGATTGCCTACGCGTCCAGACAATTGAAGGTGAACGAGAAGAATTATCCAGTGCATGATCTTAAGCTACCAGCTATTGTCCACGCCTTGAATATTTGACATCATTATTTATATGGAGTGCATTGTGAGATTTTCACTGATCACCGGATCTTGAAGCATCCGCTTAAGCAGAAGGATCTGAATTCGTGTCAGAAGAGATGGTTGGAGCTTCTCAAGGATTATGAGCTCACTATTCTATATCATCGGGGGAAGGCCAATGTAGTGGATGATGCCCTGAGTCGTAGAGTGCAAAGTTTGGAGAGTCTAGCCTACCTTCCAGCAGCAGAGCGACCTTAAGACTTGATGTTCAGGCTTTAGCAGGTCAGTTGGTGAGAGTGGATGTATCAGAGACCCTGCAGGTATTGGCTTGTGTAGCCTCCAGGTGTTCTTTATATGATCCGATTAGAGCACGCCAGTGTTATGATCCACACTTGCTCGTTCTTCAGGACAGGGTCCGTCGCGGCGATGCTAGGGATGTGGTTATTGGTGATGATGGGGTCATGAGGATGCAGGGCCAGATTTGCGTGCCCAATATGGATGGGCTTCGAGAGTTGATTCTAGCTGAGGCCCATAGTTCGCGGTATACCATCCATCCAGGTGCCGCGAAGATGTATCAGGATCTGAGACAACATTATTGGTGGAGGCGGATGAAGAGGGATATTGTTGAGTTCGTGGCTCGGTGTCTCAACTGTCAGCCGGTCAAGTATGAGCACCAGAGGCCGGGTGGATTGCTTCAGTGATTAGATATTCTGGAGTGGAAGTGGGAGCGGATCACCATTGACTTCGTAGTTGGGATTCCACAGATTTTGAGGAGGTTTGACGCTATATGGGTTATTTTGGATCAGCTGACCAAGTCCTCGCACTTTATTCCTGTTGGTACTACTTATTCTTCGGAGCGGTTAGTTGAGATTTACATTAGGGAGATTGTCCGATTGCATGGGGTTCTAGTTTCTATCATTTCTGGCAGAGGTACTCAATTCACTTCTTAGTTTTGGAGGGCCGTGTAGCGGGAGTTAGGTACTCAGGTTGAGTTGAGCACAGTCTTTCACCCTCAGACCGACGGGCAGTCGGAGCGTACTATTCACATTTTCGAGGATATGTTGCGTGCCTGTGTCATTGATTTTGGGGGTTTATAGGACCAGTTTCCGACACTCGTAGAGTTTGTATANTTTTGAATATCAAGTTGTGTTGTTTAACTAATTCTACTCACAAAATAATCAACTAGTAATTAATCTACAAATTTAATGTAAACAATAATATTAAAGGTCTAAGGTTATGGTTTCCCCCGTTGGTGAATTCTTTCTCCGATATTTCTTATAGCTTAATTAAGCGTCTCTATCAATCATGAACTCTCTATCTACCGTAAATCTCTCTCGAGTAATTATGATAATTTACTAGACGCACTCTCTCAAGTTACGCTAGCTAGATTTCATTACAGTTCACTTTAGATTACACCCGAGGTATCGTTATTGCTAATCCAACCTCTAAACCCTCGGTTATGACTTTAATCTATACTCTAGGAGTGGTGTTTTTCAACAATTGCCTAAATATGCACTCTCTCTCAAGTAGATACACACTAAATAGGCACAGCTAATTGATGGCCAT